>MIQA02000316.1:0-44310 GCA_001887855.2 Sclerospora graminicola | reverse complement strand
GTCGACTGTTATACCTTGACAAAGTAAGGTATAAGATTCAACAAAGAAGTGCAAGTTTATTCAAGATTATTGCGAAATTATCGACTACGACTTGACTTAAGCATAAGTTCCTACTGCAACATGGAAAAGGACACTTTTAAACAGGTTATGAGCCCAAAAGGTCACAATGTCGTCGACAGTTATAGTCGTTAGAAAAAAAAGGACGCAGGTTTAGGTGCTGAAGGAGCAGAGATACTGAAGCTGGTTCGAGGACTAGCCGAACGGATGGAAAAATCAGAGAACTCAAGAATCAACATGGATGAATACGGTTTCAATAACTCAATGAGGCTTGGTACTCGGATGCGAATGGCATTCTTCGACAGTACGCCCGAGAAGAAACCATACCCAACCGAACATTGGAAAGAACCAGATGTGAAACATGTTGGACCTACTCAACCGCCGGCAGATTTTAGGTTTCCACCACAACCGGTATATGGAAACCATGGAGGTCAAGTACCACAAGGTGCACCGATGCAGCAAAGCGTTCCAATACCGCCTCAAGCAGCTTTCCGGCAACCACCCCAACAGATATACAAGACACCCACAGCAAAGGACTGCAAACTTTTGATTCGAGTTTTTGACGGAAAAGAGGTCTACCGCGGACTCGGTGCCGGTTTTAAACAGTAGGGAACAAGATTTATTCGACAAATTTCGATCGCCGAATCGGCGTGCGGATACCTATGGAGTGAAGACATCAAGGTCGACCACCTAGGACACTACTTAAGTGGAACGGCCGAAAGGTAATATCAGCGTCAAGTTGACTCATGATGGAACGAGTCACCAACATCATGAACAAGATGCTGAGTGCGTTCAATACAACTATAACGCCTGCACAGTCAATGAAGCTGTTCACGAGCAAGAAACATCCAAAACGCAGCTGGAACAAGCACTACCTATATATGGTTGCCGTATCCAAGACAGTCGGAGGAAGTAAGCCTCTCGTCCTGGAAAATATAGTTCACTACGCTTCTAGTGAGCTCAAGACCATACTGATGTCGAAATTCGATCATACGAGAACGGATTTCCTCAGGCAAGCGGAACAACTTTGCCGATTTGCGGCAGCCAACGAAAATGATGCCAGAGGGTCTACAAGGTTTGGAAACGATACGATTAATTACGTGGAGGGCAAGCCCAAGGAAAAGAAGTGTTCAAATTGTGGGAAACCGGGGCACGGATCTTCGAAATGCAAGAAGACATCAAGAAAGCAAGGAAAGGTGCCCGAACCCAGCAACAAAATCGACTTTACGCTCGCGATCACTAGGAACTCAATGATATCGAGCAACAATAGCTGGATACTTGACAGTGGTGCAAGTATGCACCTAGTCAATGACAAGACCTATCTGCGGGATGCAGAAGGAGTCAACGGCACATGCTTTCAAGCAGATGGACAAACCTTAAAGGTGTCCAAGAAAGGTTGGGTGCAAGTGCAAGTTACGTCAAACGAATCCGTACACACTATAAAGATCATGGACGTGTATTATGCGGAGAACCTTTCAAGGAACATCTTGTCGTATGGACTTTTGGAAGAAAAAGGATGCGAAATGGTATACGTCGGTGAACGGCGTGTGATGAGGCATCGTGACAGCAAGCGTCATATTTTCGACATAAAAAACGAGAACAAGGTGCTTGCAGTTGAAGTTATAGTTGACGTCCCAATAAATTCTGATCGGGACTCAATTATGGCGATCTTACAAGAAAGCGACAAGGAAACCGAGAGCAACACCTGGGTGCAAAAAGGTTCCCTTATGCATTTCCATGCACGGTTGGGTCACCTAAACTACGACGCTGTGGAAAAGTTGGCAAAAGACCCCAAAAGTGGGATTATGTTAACAGATACCAAAAGGCTCAACTGTTTGACTTGTGCACAAGGAAAACAAACAAAGAACCCAAGGTCCAAGAAAGATAGCGGTGATAATGCACCGACCGATCGTATCGGGGGGGTGATTTGCTCCGACCTCAAGGGACCAATAACTCCCAGAGATAGATTCGGAAACAAGTACATGGTAAACTTTGTGGATTTCAAGTCAAATTACGTACGAGTATTTCTCGCGAAGAGCAAGGACATTGCGGCCAAGAAGTTTGAACACTTCCTGGCGTTTTTCGAAAGATAATTTCATTGCAAGCTTCATATCCTACGGGCCGATGGAAGTGCTGAATACAAAAATCTCGATGGTTTCTGTAGAAGTACTGGAGTGTCGCGACAAATTAGTGAAGCAGAAAATCAGTCAAGTAATGGTAAAGCAGAGCGCATGCATCGAGTGTAATGGGGTGCCATTACATAAGTGATATTTGAGTAGAAATATCACAGTTCAATTTCAGACTTAATACCTGAAATGCGAATATTGGATTATAAGTTGTCATGATCCATCCTGAGAACAGATTCTGATATTATCGAATCTAACAAGTAATCTAATGATAGAAATATCATTAGATCAGTTTTATACTACATGTTACTATGATTAGTCTAGGTCTAATTATACTAGTTAGCTCTTAACCATTCATAAATATATTCACTCTTAAACTTACCTTCTAGTACTCGAGCAGCCTTAGGTATATATAATATCATATATATATACTTAAGTGATAGTTAATTAATACACTAATTAGTTTCTATCTAAGTTTATCTAAGGTAAACTAAGGAGGACCAAATTACATTTGGTCCTACACAATTTGCACGCTTCCTCACTGCAAACTTACAGTGTAAGCCGCGTAACAGCAGCCCTGTTACACCTGGTAGCACTTTGTGGTCCGTCTAAACGACCACTGTTGACGCGTTCCGTTAGTTAACTAGCGGAACGAAGGTTTAAGAGCCGCTGGCTGTCATGACAACAGCCAGTGAACGTGAGCGTGAGCGTCAGCTCGCGCAAGACTTACTTATGGAAAACTTCCCTAACTGGTCACCGAGTGCTATAATGACAGTAACCGAGATGATTCGGACCATAGGGCCCAAAATCATCACTCTCCTCCGTGGTAAAACCTCGGAGGATGCTTTAGAAACGGTTTCCCGTTTCAAGAAAATGTATGTCGACCCTCAGGTGCGCAATGCAATATTGCGCTCCCAAACGGCGGCGGTAACAGCAGCGCCTGCACCTAGTGCGAGCGTTGAAGTAGTAAAGGCGCGGATCCCGCCCTTTACTGGCGAAGGGGGTGAGCCCCTTCGTAGGTGGTTCGCAGAGGTGGAGGATGCTCTCTCTGCGCAAAAGATTGTGGACCCGCGTTCACAACCCTTTTTCGCCACCACATGCCTAGGCGGTCGCGCCAGGGCATGGGCGATGAGCCGCAGATCCACTGACGGAACTGCGTTCCTGACGGATCAGGCTTTAAAAGCTGAGCTAAAGCACAACTTTGAAGCTCCAGAAATGGAGCTTAGCTGCCGTGAAGAGTTCATGGAACTCAGGCAGGGCAAGCTGAGCCTACATGCGTACGCTCAGAAAATACAATATTTATTGTCAAATATTGTATATGAGCCGGTGCCCTCTGCCATGCAGGTCACCGCCTTCATGAAGGGACTGAATAACGGTCCTATCAAGCAGAGTCTTTACCGGGTTCCCCCAAAGACTCTGAGCGATGCTATAGACCAAAGCATCCGGGAGGAGTTCAGCATGCGTTCAGCAGCGCATGCTGGGGTTAGTCGGAAAGCGCAAGCGCGTTTCGACTTTAACATGCCGCTAATACGGTATGTTAATACTAACCAAAACTTCCAATCGAGACGAAGCTCACACTTCGTCCCGAGACACCCAAATCCGCGTCAGAATGCGGGCGGAGGAGGTCCAGAACCTATGGACCTATCGGTTGCAGTTGCCTCAACTCCGAGGCAACCGAAGAACAAGAAGTTCCTTCGCTGCAATCGATGCGCGAAAATGGGCCATTACGCCCATGAATGTATGGCGCCGCGTCCGGCACCACGCAGTCAGCGGACTGGACAGTCTGCTGGCAAGCGACATCAACAGGGGCAACCCTCTGTTGATGCAAAAAACGTGAACAACCAGTAGGGGCGGGGAGCCCTACTGGACGGGTTATCTCACATGCCGACATCGGGCATGTGAGGATAATAGCCCCAGACGGGACTATGTCCTGTCAACGTGTGCAGGGTGAAGAGAAACCTCTCATCACCCTGGAAGTTAAGCCGCATGGAAACGATGTCCCCATGCGTGCTCTGTTTGACACAGGAGCGTCAAACAATTTCGTTAGAACTGAGGTCCTAACGTCGTTGAACTTCGAGGAGATTGAATCTCCAAGAAGCATGTTGTCAGTCCGGTTAGCAACAGGTGCAACCGTGACTATACCAAAGCGTGTAATTCGAACACGCCTCGAGTTAGACGAACTATCGTTCGAGGATGAATACATCGTCCTCGATCTTGACGACAAGTTCGATGTCATCTTGGGCATCCCTTGGATGTCCAAGCATCAACCAACGATCGACTGGGTTAACCTGTCGATCGACTGCGGCGGTCTCACAGGATCTGATCACCCTGTGAGTAATCCGGCTGTATCTAATGATACAACCGCAGTGTCAGACAGTCTGGTGGATAGCGATGGCACCACCAGACCTGATCCGACTAGGTCAGCGGATAGTACAACCGCTGATCAGAGTCCAGAGGGACGCGAACGCGCGACGAACGAGTCGTTGCGTGTCAGTAATGTGTGCAACACGGGCGCAAAGCACTCCCGTGTTGAAGTTGCTACTACAACCGATGACGGTCGTGGTATAGAGAATGCACACGCGGTGGGAAACACCCACCGTAAAAAGAATGAAACCGTCACGGAAGCAAATGACTTCCGTGTCGAAAATAAAGAACTCACGACTAAGAGCAGTCGAGAGTGCATGAACACCATGGTAGACAGTGGTCACCATGAAGAGAAGGCCTTGTGCACGAGTGATGATCACCGTGCAACAGATCGGACAAGTGCGTCTGATCTCGCAGCTGTGTCCGTCGAGACGATCAACGTCCTGACGCAGACAGAGACCGGATTAGCTACCCAGTCTCTCACACTTGACAACCCTCCGAACCTAAGTTCAGAGGTGATGGCCCTTCCAGCCTTGAGCTGGAAGAAGTTCGTAAAGAACTTGCGAAATGATCAGATCGAACAGATCTGCGTCATTGTCGCATCTGATGAGGTTGTGGATATTCGCGAGCGAATATCCACTTTGCAATTGGAAGACATCGGGAACGAACTCGTTCCCAATGGCAAGAACGCTGAGAACGAACTCGTTCCCAGTGATCAAACCAAAGTTCAGCGCTTTGAAGCGCAGAGCTGGGAGTCGCTTAAGGCGACTTCTCCGTACTACGAAGTACTTTGGGAATACGCTGACGTATTCCCAGAAGAAGTACCTTGTGAGCTCCCCAAGGATAAGGGAACGAGGCACGAAATTGATCTCGTGCCTGGCACGAAGTACTGTGTCACGCGGCAATGGCCATTGCCGCGCGACCAAGTTAAGGCCATCGACGAGTTCTTTGAAACTCGTCGCAAGGCGGGACATGTGCGGGAGTCTACCTCACCGCACTCTAGCCCCACCTTCTGCGTTAAGAAATCCACTGGTGGGTGGAGAATCGTTCATGCTTTTAATAAGCTGAACGCAGCCACAGTACCGGCGCAGACGCCGATACCGAGAAAGGATGTCATCATCGATGGCATGAGCGGGAGCACCGTTTTCAGTGCTCTCGACTTGAGGGATGGTTTCTACCAAATCCTTATGCGTGAGAAGGATATCCCTCTCACGGCTGTAAGCACCCCAAGCGGTATGCTTTGGGAGTGGCTTGTGATGCCACAGGGGCTTCGAAATGCCCCTGCCACCTTCAACAGATGCGTTACACATCTATTGCGCCCGGTGCGAGAATTCGCACCGAGCTACTTTGACGATGTGTTCATCCATAGCAAGGCTGAACATGGCAAAACTGATGTAGACATTCATAAAGAACATCTACGTCAGGTGTTAGAGCTTATGCGCAAGCACAAGCTCTATGCAAATTTAAAGAAGTGCACCTTTGGTGCACCTGAGATACCCGTTCTTGGCTGCTTTGTAGGCAAGAATGGAGTGCGCCCCGATCCAGAAAAGATCAGGGTGATCGTTGAATGGCCTCCGCCAAACAACGTTAAGGAACTTCGAAAGTTCCTCGGACTGGCGACATATTTGCACAAATATTCGTGCAATTATGCCGGTCTGATCCGACCTCTTTCCCAATTATTAAAGAAAGATGTCGAATGGCGCTGGGATACCCAGTGCCAAGATGCGTTTGATGCAGTCAAGCGTAGCTTGACTGAGGCTCCCGTCTTGGCAATCGCCGATAACGAGCGACCGTTCCACGTCGTTTGCGACGCGAGCGATTTTGCCATCGGCTGCGCCCTGATGCAGCGTGATCACGATGATCGTGATCGCGTGATTTATTATCAATCGCGTCAGCTGCGCCCAGCCGAGCGCAACTATCCGGTGCATGACAAGGAACTCCTTGCCATGAAGTATGCACTGGCAAAGTTTCGGATCTATCTCTTAGGAGATAGACCCTTTGTGGTTTACACGGACCATGCGTCGTTACGCACGGCCGTGAATTCACCACACATCTCCCAAAGAATGGCACGTTGGCTGTCATTCTTTGCGGAATACAACTTCACGGTTGAGTATAAACCGGGAAAGCTGAACGTGGTAGCGGATGCGCTATCACGACGCCCCGATTACGAGACGAAACCGTCCGTAATCGAGGCAACCAGTGCAAACGCAATACGTTGCACTGCTCTGTCGTCGCCACTTGTGCGACAAGTACGTCAAGCGTACGAAACAGACGAGGAAACTCGCCTACTGATTGATTACCTAAGTGATCAATCTGATCGGAAGCGCAAGGAACTTCCAGAGTTCCTTCGCGCATGCGTGCATCGTTATCAATTGCACGATGGTCTGTTGCTTTATAGCACAGACCAAGATGATGTTAGCCGCATAGTCGTTCCAAACGACAATGACCTCAAACATCAAATTTTGTTTGAGTACCATGATGCACCGATTTCGGGGCATCATGGTCGGGAGAAGACGTATGCTTCTCTCGCGCGCGATTTCTACTGGCGTAACCAGTATAAATGGGTACGTAAGTACGTCCGCGCTTGCGAGATATGCCAGCGCGTCAAGCCTGCACAGTCCGCGCAGGCTCCCCTCCAATCTCTGCCGGTTCCGACAGAGTGTTGGAAGTCCATTTCCATTGATTTTATCTTTGGTCTTCCGGCTGATCACAGTCGGAAAACAGGCATAGTGGTCTTTGTAGACCGCTTCAGTAAGATGGTTCATCTTGCTGCAGTGTCAGCGAATGTCACCGCTGCGCAACGGCGCGGATATTCGTTGACACAGTATTCCGCTTACACGGAATGCCGGAAAACATAGTCTCGGATCGTGATCCGAGATTCACAGGACGTTTCTGGCAAGAAACGTTCTCGTTATTGGGCACGCAGTTGAAGATGTCAACCGCGGACCATCCGGAAACGGATGGGCAGATTGAACGCGTCAACCGCGTTCTCGGAGAAATGCTGCGTTTATACGCGCATGCCTTCGAGCAGTGGAGCGATTATTGGCCACTCACTGAGTTTGCAATAAACAACTCGGTGCATGCTTCTACTAAGCATACACCGTTCTACGTGAATGCCTTACGGCATCCACGAACCCCGGCTTTACTTGGCGGTACGCCAAATTTAAGTGGGGGAGGGACCCGCTCAAATTTCGAGCGAGTCGATGCGCAAGTTGCAGTTGCAACTTGCGAAGAAACTCAAGCAGTTTCGGAAACCGAAGCCGCTTATGCGGAATATGTGTCGGCAGCAATGGCTGCAGACAATGAAAACAACCCATCTACTGCCAATAAAGCAGTAGATGAATTCGTATTACAGCGCCAAGCTGTAATACGCTATGTAAAAGACGCGCTTGCTTCCGCTTTTGACAAGCAGAAGCAGAATGCAGACAAGAATGGAAGGAAGAACACAAATTCTTTTCAAAAAGGTGAATTAGTTATGTTATCTACAACTAATCTGCCTACACATGCAATTACACGGAAGTTGCTCCCTAAATTCATTGGGCCCTTTAAGGTCCAAGGTGTTAAGGGGAATGCCTACACTTTAGACATTCCCGCGGCCATGCGCCTCCATCCAACGTTTTACGTTGGGAGGCTCAAACCGTACCGATTGTCTACGTCTTCGGACGAGACGCATCGCCACGGCGAATGCCGTGCTTCTTTAAGTCTCCCAAAAGAGACTTGTAATCGGTCTCCAACCGATGGTGGGAAGTCTGGAGGGTTTCCATCTCCGACTTCAGACGATCAATCTCGATCATCAGAAGATCATTCTTCTTCTGCATCACGACATGCGCGTCTAGAATGTCGCGAATCTCGTCCCGATGATAACGATACGTTTTCATCGAGTGGCACATGTCCTCGCTCAAAGCGTTACAGTGCTTCTCAAGCTTGCGGAGCTGATAACCATGCTCCGCAACAACAACGCCGAGGGAATTATCAGCCCCCGCCGCCCCTGATTGACAGTCAGGGGAACAAGCGTTACATTCTCGAGCGCTTACTTTCGAAGCGCTCGGTTCTCTATAAGAAGGGGCAGCGTACCGAGTACTTGGTGCGTTGGTTGGAATATTCCCAAGAGTTTGACTCTTGGGAACCGATTGAGGTGCTGAGGGCGGATGCCCCTGACCTCCTGCGTGAGTTTGAGAAGGGTACTTCTCCTCGAACCAAAAGAAGCATCAACAGTAGGTGTTGATGTGGGCGGCACGCCAACCTTAGGTGTCGGCGGCTGCAAAGCTTCGGTATTAGATACCGATGCTTGAAGAGCATCGATAAGACTCTTAACATTTGCGGGTACTGAGAAACCTCGGTACCCTCTCAGCTCCTTTTCGGTTAGGCGGGGAGCTCCCGCGGGACAACACGGACACTTCATGTTCGAAGGAACCCCGCAAGAGAATCCCTCTCTGATGCAAGTGAAATGGATAAACCCCATTTTACCTGTGCGTGAGTACTTTAAGAAGCGCTAGCGGTTTAAGTGAATCTTCTTCACATACTCGTCGGGACCTTTGTTGTAATTGTCAACAAAGGCATTCCAACTGTGAGTAAGGGCGTCATCGTCGTCCTTATTCTTTCGCGACCCTTTCCGGTTCGTGTAATAACGAGCTTGGAAGAAAAAGGTCGATGAAGTACCGACGTCTATCGTCAGTACTACGATCAAAATGACGATTGCGAATGTCCTCGCAATCATCAAGCGCATTGATGTCAAACAATGGATATTGACAATCGCGTTTGACATGCCCACCACTTCCGAGGGCAAGCGTCCATGCTGGGGTCCAAAACCCCACTTCGTACGGAACATGACGTTCCACACGACATAGTGAATCAGGAGCAGCGTAAACCGCTTCTGCACGTTGTTTCTTGGCAGGTGGAGCACCACCTGTCACCTCAAAGTCGTCTTCGCTACGACCTGGCGAATGACGAGGACCAGGAGGAGCTCTACGCTCCTCATACCACCGCTTCATTGAGTTGTCGCTGTCGTAATCGACGGCGTCAGAATCCACTTCGCCATCACTTAACGGCGAAGCAGTTCTAGCGGGCTTAACCTCACTAGAGTCGTTGACAGGGACGGTATCGTCCTTGCCCTCATTCTCGGAGTCAGATGACTCTCCGAAGAGGTCATTGAACTTCTTCTTAGACACCCGCCTTGCGGCAGGTGGAGACGCGGAAGATGTTGCATTCGCGACATCTTCCCGCCCTCTCTTAGACACTGCTTCCACAGCGTCTACTACGAGAGACAAGCGGTCTTTCGGATTTGTCTTGCGCTTCGACGCTACATTCGGAGCGCCGACATTCGACGACACCTCCGCACGTGATGCAGAGGTGATGTCTGTTTCCAGAGTATCGGCAGTGCCCGTAAGAGCGCCGCTGCGTTTGCTGACCATTTGTTTCCTTATGGTCAAAAATGAGTTATAACAGAATATCGTTATGACCAACAAGTGCCACCACTCGATTGGCCAATATTATATTATATTATTGGCCAACCAGCTTGAGTGGGGGGTGATGTAATGGGGTGCCATTACATAAGTGATATTTGAGTAGAAATATCACAGTTCAATTTCAGACGTAATACCTGAAATGTGAATATTGGGTTATAAGTTGTCATAATCCACTTTGAGAACAGATTATGATACAATTATCGAATCTAACAAGTAATCTAATGATAAAGATATCGTTTAGATCAGCTTTATACTACATGTTTGTATGATTTTTTTTCGTGTAGATTTAATTATAGTTATTAACTCTAAACCACTCATAATATATTCACTCTTAAACTTACCTTCTTGTAGACACGTGGCCTTAAGTATATATATTAAGATATAAACATGTAAAAGAGACTATTTAATTAATTAAATAGTCTAGCTAAAGTTTGTCTTAAATAAACTAAGGAGGACCAAATTACATTTGGTCCTTACTAATTGCACGCTACCTCGGGGTTGATGTATGGGGTGCATTACATAAGTGATATTTGAGTAGAAATATCACAGTTCAATTTCAGACGTAATACCTGAAATGTGAATATTGGGTTATAAGTTGTCATAATCCACTTTGAGAACAGATTCTGATATTATCGAATCTAACAAGTAATCTAATGATAAAAATATCATTAGATCAGTTTTATACTACATGTTACTATGATTAGTCTAGGTCTAATTATACTAGTTAGCTCTTAACCAACCATAAATATATTCACTCTTAAACTTACCTTCTAGCACTCAAGCACCCTTAGATATATATAATAACATATATATATTTAAGTGATAGTTAATTAATACACTAATTAGTTTTCTATCTAAGTTTATCTAAGGTAAACTAAGGAGGACCAAATTACATCTGGTCCTACACAATTTGCACGCTTCCTCACTGCAAACTTACAGTGTAAGCCGCGTAACAGCAGCCCTGTTACAAGATCCTCCACTAGACGAGCTAGCTGTTCCAAGTAATTGACAGGGCGATCTGAAGAAGGCCGAGCGGGAAGACTCCAAGGCGGGCGATACGAAGTCAGGGTCGTAGTGGGACTGATGAGGCTGGTCGTGATCGTGGCCGCGGTCGTGATCAGGGGGGCTGCGGGATCAGCTGAACTTGAACTGGGAGGTGAGTCAGCGATCGAAGGGGCAGCCGAAGATGCCGGAAGATGAAAGGAAGATCGTTTCGAGTCAGCCATGGATAGTCGCCAAGAAGGAAATTTGGAAATGAATGAGTCAAACTGCAGTCGTTGCGCGGCTGCAGTTAGGCTCAGGGGCGGCTGTGATAAAGCGATCTGGAAAAATGTTGAGAATGAGGTGAACCACACATGACCGTTGACTGGTGACGATGGAACACCCATCAACGTGAGACAGTTGATGGGTGGGAAAGGCCGACCGAGCATACGACGAAAAGGTGGTGGACAACGGGTGCTCGTGATATGAAGGAATGAGCCAAGCACAGTTACTACGTCCGGTCCCAAATACCAACGGAACAGCGAAGATCACGATCGCGATCGGGATAACGTTTAGTAAGTGGAGTTCACGTGGATGTACGACAAGATCGGCAGAGACAAGTTAAGATACTGCAGCAACGGCGACGTGGCCCGTCAGAGACAGTTATCGGGCCGAACTATGAACAGTGCAGATGTTGAAGGTGAATTTGATCCGGCCCGATCGGCCAAGCCAGCCGATTATGCCCCAAAATACGAAGATGAGATGTGGAATGGAATGGGGCATGTGGAATGGCGAGTCGTGCGAGTAATGTCAAGTCAATGCAAGTGATGATGACCGATGGATTTGTCCAGGGATGACGTGAGAAGGCCCGATCAGGCCCGATCGGCCGAAATCGGTGTGATATGGTTACCCCGACAGGGGATGGAGGTCAGGAGTATGGCTGAGCGGGCGAAAAAAGTCGTTGTGATGGTGACCCAGAGAGTTTCCGAAGTGATCTAGGACTGATCGCCCTGATCACTGCCCGATCACTTGGCTGATCGCTAGGCCGATCATGATCGGGGCTGATCAGCCTCAAACCGGCATCCAGACGCAAAGGCAGGTGAAGTTCTCAGTTAAGTCGGGCTGGATATGAAGTGAACAAGTGTCCGAAGGGCAGATATCAAGCGTTTACCAAGTTGTTTATCAATGATCGGGATGGTTGGAGATCGTTATAGAAGTCCGGCCGTGATCAGGGCAGAAGTGGTACAGATCAGCTTGAAGGTGCAGCCAGGATGGGTAAGGTGGTGCTATGCAACCGTGCGACGAAGCGAACAGGGTCGAAGTATAAATCAGGCACATGAGTTGGTGTATGGTACACTAGGTATAGGACATTGCATATATAATAACAGGTTTTGATTTTCCCCCTAAGCAAAGAGTCGCTCCGCCACGTGTTGCGGTCATTGGGAGCACAGGGTTGACTAGTCCCCTCTTGCTCAACTAATTCCCGGTTAAGACGCGCTTAGACGCATTTTGGCTTACCGGAAGACCCCCGACGGGTTTGTTTAGGTGATCAAGCCTCACCCCCACGCGCACGTGTTTGGAACACGTTATTAATATTGGAAAAGGTTTTGTGGAGATAACGTTTGTGGATTACTGTGGAAGATCGTGGTTTGATGGCGTTTTCTTGGTTTCTTATTATCTCTCTCTCATTGGCTGGCCTGATCGGACGAACTTTCCCGATCAGTGCCTAGATACTGATTAAGTATCGACCCCAACCCGTTCTCCGGTGAAGATTTCCACCCGAGGACACCCCCCGTCTCGAGAAGGTCATCCCCTCCGACCTGATCAAGATCATCGTTTTCGTCACCGAGTCCACCTAAGTGAGTGTAACCACCCCCGATCAACGGGTACACAAGGTGAGATGAAGTTAAACATAGATCCTGACGAGCATGAAGACCGGCCAGATGACCGGGAGGATCAGATCAGTCACCACAATGGTGATTCATCTGATTCTGATGCTGATCAGGATCGACGGAGTACCCCCTCCGATAGTTGGTCGTCCGGGCCAGTGGGTATCCGGATTCCACCCAAGACTTCGGTCATGGATTTGGAAATCGGCTCCACCACAATGGTGCGCGTGCCCGGATCACTTGGTGACTCAGGATATCACCGTGATTCCTTTGATGATGAAAAAGATGTGAAAATCAAAGTGGAGGAAACTTTTTCGGGTGTATTGGAGGAAGGCGTATCGCCTCCGATGCTGTCCATATCTAAAGGAAGCGATGATCGACCTGGTCTGGTGGAGTGCCAGGTCGAAATTAAAGATGAAACAACTCCCCACATGGCCCCGATCGGGGCCGATCTGGGTTATAGTAAAGTTAACTATAACCCGGGAAAGGATCGAGGTGCTAACCTTGATCCTATGCATAAGAAGAAAATGGAAAAAGACAGAAAAAACATGGGGGCGGATCATTGTGATCCACCTAAAAAATATGTGAAACCTAAACCGAAGATCTTCGAGGAAGACGAAGAGAAGATCGAACCAGCCGAGAAGACCACTGTTCAAGATGTGGAACGACTGTTCTATCTTCGAGAGTTTCACAAGTTCCTGGCTACCAACCGAGTGATGAAGATCATTAAACCTAAGATCATCGGGAAGCTTGAAGGTCGGGCGACCAGGCCGGTTATCACAGGCAGTCAACTTGATCTGATCAGGAACCTCTTGGCGCAGATCGACGAAGTTGGTTTCACTACTGGTGCGTTCGACGCGAATATGCTGTTCGATCTGGACCAAGGGACGATCAGAGAAGTTATGACAGCTCTGTATGATCACCTTGCCTCGTTACTCGGGGCGAACCCCGTGGTTCAGTCGCCGATCGCGGATCCTTCACACCGATCGCAGTTGGTTGAATATCCTATGGATATTGAGTCGATATATCAATCGTCATCACAATCTGGAGCGGAATCCACCGATTCCTCGGTGGGGATAACTCGTATGACGTTGGGCCCGAAAGGGATCAAGCAGATCGACCCCAAGATCGAGTCGCAGAACAGGAAAAGAAAGCCTGAACCTGGTCGAGTCGGATCGGACGATAGTTTTGAAGATGCTCAAGAAGTTCCACAGAACAATCCGACTCCCTGCAGTGACCCTACCAACATGCCGGAGGTCCCAGAGCAAATGAGAACCATGTTCGCGACTATGATGAACCATTTTGCGAGTGAACAATATGGATTACCTCCGTACACACCTGGGCAAGGACAACCATGGCGATCAGCACCAAACATGAATCAACCCGCTGAAAAACCGGTCAAGAAACCCGTGGACGTGGATATGGAAATCAGTCCGATCAGCCGGAATTGTACGATCGATATGCCAGGTCGGTCACCTAGATCGATTTCATAGATCGCCCCCACGTAGTGATGTGGACATGGAGTCGGAAGGAGAGATCAGTCAGCATTTCGATCCGGATGATCTGGACATTGAGATGCCTCGTAGGGCAAATATGGCCTCCGCGCAGGCATTTGACAGTGATTCGGGAACAATCACTCGAGTGCGAATGTCGGCGATCTCGGAATTGAAAGATTTTACCGGCAAGGATATGGATGATGATCAGGCTAGAGCTTGGTTGAGTCGGACTAAATCAGCCTTTTTGAGAGACAAGACACCGGAAGGTGAAAGATGTCTGATCTTCGCTGATCTAATGAAAGGTCCGGCCAAGAACTGGCTTAAGCAGCTGAGTCGAGAAGTGCGTTTGAAGTGGCCTCGATTGTGTGAAGAGTTTGAAGAGCAGTATTGCAACTCGGGGGTGTCTGTCGCGAGACAGTATTACCACATGAAGAAAAGATCCGACGAGACGCCGATCGAATACTTACATCGGCTGAATGTTGCTGGTCTACGCGCGAAAATGCCGATCAAGGACCCACGACACCCGGATATAGCTCGCGAGCATGTCGAACACTTTATTGGCAGTCTGGATAATCGTGATCTGGCTGATCAGCTAACCCTGCTCCGTATAAAGGATTCGGAGCAATTGGAACTGACACTGAGGACGCTGCAGCGAGCCAAAAGTCGACAGCCCAAGGTCGAGGTAGGATCGAGCCGGTACCGGTCGAAACCACATCCGGATCAGGGCAAGATACCAGCGACACGACCAGCCAGAGCAATTGGGATGATCACGAAAGATTCGGACAGTTCCGGCTTGGAAGAGGAAAGTGGTCAATCAAGTCTGAGCTCGGACGAGGAACAATATCGTCATATCTTTACGACGGAGCCAGTGTATTGCCCGAGATCATCGACTAACGGCATGGATGGACGGAAACCTGGTGGGATTCAACCTGATCAGGACCGATTTCGTAAGATATGTGTGCATTGTTGGTCGACCAGACATGGAGATCGTGATTGCTGGAAAAGAATTACGTGTGGAAAATGTAATCGTAAAGGTCACCCTTCTAATCATTGTTTTTTCGTATGCAAAACTTGTGGGAAGATTCACGACGCCGGTGCCTGCCCTATTGAAGAATTTTCAAGCTGATGCGCAAGTGGTATGTGCCAACTAAACATGCTGGCATGCTCCCACCAGATGTCGAGAAAATGTTAAACTAGATCTCTCGCCAGGTTGGAATCTGGTTCGAGCCGAGCGATTTACGTTCTGCATTTATGCATATGTCGGTAGCGGAGATAAGTTTGAGGAAAAGAAGATAACCGACAATACATGTTCTAATTCAAATTGCATCGATCGATGTCCGATCCACAGTCTCAGAGTGGATGAATATTCCCGATCGGACGTGATCATGGAATTGGATCTACTGCCCGTTGAATCTCGAGGATACTGGAAGTATCACTCTCCCGACAAGTGGTTTAAACAGGCAAAAATTAATGGAAAGATCAACATCGAAAAAGCAACTATTCTATTTGACTCTGGGGCAGAAGTCTCGATCATCGACTCCGCCTTTGCTCGTAAGGTGGGATGTCGTATAGACAGTACCCAGAGGCAAGAATGTGTTGGGATCGGCGAAAGTTCATATATGACGGAAGGACGATCACGTGTTAAGATCACCTTGGCAGGATCCCTGGTCTACTATTTCAACGCTTGGGTTGGCCGGTTAGCCGGTCAAGACGCGATACTGGGAATGGATTTTATGGTACCAGCCGGTATACGACTTGACCTGTCTCATGGAACCCTGACTCTGCCAGATGAGGTGCAGATTCAGTTATCCGGCCGACGCCCTTTATATGGTACTCATGTGCGGATGCTTAAAATGGGTCAGTACGAAAACATCGGGGTGTCCCGATCAGTCGATGTCATAATTCGGCCGAGCGATCGGCAACAGAAATTGTGACTAACCCGTGGTGAACGATGGGTACCAACGTTCGTTAAGGGTATCGGCAGATCAAGTTACATCAGGGTTACGAATATATCCGATCAGCCGCTGATCGTTCACGAAGACATGATCTTAGGGATGTGGCTACCCGAAGGGAAAGTACCTCGACAGATCGGGTATGTCTCAGTGGGATCACGAAGATATATTGAATGGCAGAATCTGGCTTATCAAGCCACCACGGACCTGATCAGTGACGAAGACTTAGCGGATGAAGATACCTCACCTATGGTCGAGAAGCTGGAATATTCTACGCCGACCAAGCTGCTGATCAGGAGACCGCCGATCGAAGCGATAGGGGAAAGCCGGGTCAAAAAAGGTCCACAAATATTGAATATTATTAGACCCGGCTCACCGAAGACAGCGGATCCAGAGAGCGAAAATGATGGTGAGGAGTTCAGGAACGATCTTGAGAAGAAAAAGGAGGATGAATCTGCCGAAGTCATTACGGAGGAAAGTGAACCCGAAGTAGATCACCAGTTGGATGACTTACAAGGGGCGACTCAAGATGATACCGATCAAGAAAAGGCAGATCAGGTAGATGAACAAGTGTGTATACATGAAGGTGGTGATCAGTACATTGAAAGTATCGAGAAGCAGATGGCCGTTTTACCGGAAGTATCGCCCAATATGCCAGAAGTCACCATGGAAGATCTACAGGTCGGTGATCCCGAAGTGAACACTCCCGAGCAGATCGATCAGCTAAAGAAGATCATCTGGAAAAGGCGTCACTTACTGATGGGGAAAGGTAACGCCCTACCCCCAGCCGCATTCGGAGCTGTTTGTGATATAGACGTGGGAAATGCGAGGCCGATCGCTCAACGTTGTCGCAAAGTTGCACCTCAATACCGGGAAAAGTTATCCGATTTGATCAAGGGCTTGTTGAGTACAAAAATCATCCGACCATCAACATCGCAGTGGGCATCACCGATCGTGATTGTGATAAAGAAAAACGGGGTCGATATTCGATTGTGTATCGACTATAGAATGGTGAATCGCCTCACGAAGTTGATGGTCTATCCGATGCCCCTGATCAATGATTTATTAGAAGATCTGGATAAAGTTTTATGGTTTTGTTCGCTGGATATGGCTAGTGGCTTCTGGGTGGTTTCGATGACTGATCGTGCTCGAGAGATCTCGGCTTTCGTTACACCTTTCAGACTTTTTGAATGGAATCGGATGCCGTTTGGATTAAAGAATACCCCACAGATCTATCAGAGGCTGATTGACAATGCTCTCTATGGGTATTTCCAGATCAGTGCTGATCGAGAAGCCACCGATCTACATGATGCGTTTACGGAGGGTGAACCAGACCAAGATCAGGGCCGATTAGTGTTGGGAAGGCGATCATACATAGATGACATCTTCGTCACAGCAACATCCTGGGATATGCTATGCGATAAGGTCGAACGACTCCTGAACACCTGCGAGCGCTGGAATTTGTCGATCAGTGTGGTCAAGAGTTTCTGGGGTCAACCCAAGGTCGCTTACCTCGGCCATAACGTGTCAATCCAAGGTTTGGAAGCAAACCCGAAAGATCTGGCTGCTCTCAGCAACCTACCTTTTCCCCGATCACTGAAGGCCATGCAATCCTTTCTCGGATCTCTGAATTATTATAGCCGATTTATCGAAGACTTCTCGATTTACGCCGCTATACTATATGAACTGAAGGAAGTGGATTATCATGGGCTACGAGAACGTGATCGGGTAGGAGGATCACCAATTGAGACTGATCACGAAGTTGAAGTTACTGAAACGGATCTCAAGACTGGATCACTGATCGATCGAACTGTGCCAGGGTCAGAGGACCATATGAAGCGAGCTATGGTAGCCTTCAGTATGTTGAAGGCGAAGATGATCTCGACGCCGATATTGAAACACTTCGATCAGGAGCATATTCCCGTGGTGATTCTATATGCCAGTAAATGGGCGATATCGGCCGCACTGTTTCAAGATCACGACGGAGTTTATTGCCCGGTGACGTTCACAAGCCGAACATTAAAACCGAACGAAGTTAACTATGGTACTGTGGATAAAGAAGTGCTAGCATTATTACGTGTATTGGATGTTTGTTACTCTATGCTGGTAACTAGACCGATTAAGGTATTGTCCAGGCGATCAAGTTTGGCTTGGTTACTGTCAGCGAATGATTTGGACGGCAGACTGGGGCGATGGGCAGCGTTGCTATCTCAGTGGACCTTGGAGATCATCAAGTGCACCAAGGGCGAAGAAGAAATTCTTGGGACATTAGCAGCCAGCATCACCCCCCGATCAGAAGTCGATGAAGCCCTGATCGAGGTCGCTCCTCGGAAGCAACCACGAGAATCGATCACTATACCCCCACCGATCGTCGGCTCGGAGGAAAATCTGATCGTTGTAAGTTTCGACGGATCAGCGAGTGTGAAGAAAGGCGTGGGGGCGTATAGCGCGCTGTTATGGAAACTGCCAGAATGGACTGTTATATCGGCCGGTTCAGATTATATTCCAGGTATCACGGTCAATGAGACCAAATATCGTGGTCTGCTGCTAGGTTTGGATCTCTTGCAAGAGCAAAGATCGGAAGAGTAATCATATGCGGATATTCAAACCTGGTAATTCGGCAGATCACTGGAGAGATCGATTGCAAAGCACCGCATTTGAAGTTGCTGAACGATCGCGTTATGAAAGCTTTACGTGGATGGCCAAGTCATGATCTTTTACATGTGAAACGTGATTGGAATCGGAGTGCAGATCATCTAGCCACTATGGCCATGCGTGATCAGACCGGATCGATAGTTACTGATAAAGCATTGCTGGAGGAATTGGTGGAGATCAATAGGCTGCCTGAGCTGATTCGTGCGGAAGATAAAAAGGAAGCAGCCCAGATCTCGATCATGACGAGATCGCGAACCAGATCACCACCTAACAGATCACTCTCTCGAGAAAGCCTAACAGAAGAAATAATACAGGAGATGCGGATCGAAAGAATTCTCAAGGCACAAGACGAGGAAAAATGGATCGTTGATTTGAAGGCGTTTCTAAAGGGTGATCTGGAGAAGCTGAGCCAGGGTGAAGCAAAAGATTGTGCTAAGATCGCGTCCAACTATGAGATCGACGAAAATGATCTATTGTTTTACTATGCTCAAGCTGATCAGGCCGATGCAGATCTGGACCGATCAGCAAGGCTCGTGATCCCGGAGACTTTACAAGCTGATATCTTACACTATTATCACGTCAGTTTAGAGGGTGGCCACCAGGGCGTAGGTCGAACGTATCACAGGATTCGCAAACATTTTCATTGGAGAGGCTTATATCGAAGTATACAAAAGTTTGTCGGGACATGTACGGATTGCGAAACCGGAAAAGGTATGCCGAACATCCGGGGTAGATCACCTGGAAATATCCAGGCGACCTACCCTTTCCAAGTGATAGCGATGGATCACATACCGTCCCTGCCAAAATCGTTCAAGGGCAACACAGAGTTGCTGATCTGGACTGATCTGTTCACGGGATTGGTGATCGCGAAAGCGGGATCTACCTGAACAGCCCAACAAGTCGCTTGCAGTTACGAAGAATGTGTTTTTAGACGGTTTGGAGCCAGAGGCATGATCGCGAACCAGGTTTCATGGCCGAAGTTTTCCGATCATTCAATCGGATGCTTGGCAGGAACAAAGCGCGACCATGGCCTACCGCCCGCAAGCGAACGGTAAGGCCAAACGCATGGTACAAACGCTAACCAGAGCCATTAAGATGTATGTCGCGGACTCCGCTCAACAAGATTGGGATGAATATGCAGAGAGACTGGTGTTTGCGTTGAATTCCTCTTTCGATCGGATCAGGGGAGATACTCCGTTCTACTTGGCGTATGGTTGGGACCCCCGATCTACCATCGAGTCGGTGATTCCTGTTGGATGTACCCGAGGCCGAGATCGCGAAGCTCGTCGATGGCGTATGGGACTCCAGCGTCACTACCAACATGCGCGGGAACAAGTCAACGAACGATTACGGGGGCGATCCAAGAAAGAGCTGATCGGAACAATGATCAAGCCGATTCCCATAACATCGAGCCGGGATCAAGGGTTTGTCTTTACTTGGATCGCGTGAAAGAAGGATACACCAAGAAGTTAGCACATCTGTGGCATGGACCGTTCCGTATATCCGAACTGATCGGTGTTCATGCCGCCCGGTTGATCACCGCTGGTACCGATTACGGAATTTTCCCGATCGTCCACTTGTCGAAGCTGAAGCTGGTTCGGGAATACCCCGATCGGCCCAAAACCAGGCTGTCATGCGATGATCAGCCAAGGTTTGACTTCGACGAAGCTCTCTTGCCCGAAGACAGTTGGGAAAGAACGTTGGACCAGAACGAATTTGAAGTGGAGAAGATTTTGGATACCCGATCAGGCAAGAGGACCCGATTTGGCCGAACCCATCGTGATTATTTGGTTCGGTGGAAGGGTTATGACGATCCCGAGTGGGTAGATGAACGTGATCTGAACTGTGGAGCTCTACTAAGAGAATTTGAACGTGATCGGGTGAGACGAAATCGATTTGGAGTGATGCAAACCCACGAAGAGGGCAACCAGGAGTCTCAATAGCCTGGGTTGACACATTGTGACAGATCAGCCAAAGGTAATGGTCGAACAAGTGGAGATCAGGGTGGTTGAGCTGGTTCGGAGTAAATGGATATATATATACATATAATGCACGAGAACTACATTTGCATACATGTGAACGATCGATATACAAGATGGAGGCAATAGTGGGACCTGAATATGAAGTGTGAATATGGAACGTGAAAGTTATCAAGAAACTGTCGTGATATATTGATGATTATGGAAAGAACGAAACGAAAGCTGGTTGTCACGACAATCACGGGCCATACTTCGTGCGCAGACGAGAAACCGTGAACCCCGGATGATCCATGGGGCTTGATCGGAACTGGTTCCGCCAAGGCTCTTGCTGATCGGTAAAGATCAGGGCATCACGCAACGTGCCGATCGGAGTTGGATGTCCATAACCGGGATACCACTCCCCGCCGTCAGCCTTGAGTCCTCGCGATCCCGCCCGACGAACAGGTAGATGCAGCACGGCAGGAAACAAGAAAACGTCCAGATCGCACTCGCCATGTTGAATCCCATTGACCACATGGTCGCAGATCGCAGCCCAGGCAGCCCCGGCTTTTGTGCGTCGACGCTTGCGAGCATGATAGTAATGCTCAATCCACGCGTCCTTGCGCATCGTCGCCGTGATCGGGAAATGGTGGGTCGCCTCCCATATCGCTTGAACATGCTCCTGATAATACAGGGCCAGACGTCCTTGTAGATCGACAAACCAGGGGAGATTGGGAAACGCCAGCCCGGGCATAGGCGTCATGAGGACATCCCAAGGTGCTGAATCGATCAGAAGCTCGATAGCGCCTCTGGTCAACACACGCGGTTGCCACTGCTTCTCCTTGGGCGCCGACGATCTAGTCGGAAAGATCCATCCTGGCGGACGGGACCACAAGCGAGGGACGAGTTTGTGTCTCACAGCAAGAACCTGAGGCGTCAGATCCCATACCTGATCAGCACTCCAAGGTTTCCGAGTTGCCATGTGAGCAGGAGTCGGCTTGCCCTGCATGACGACGTATAAATCCATGAACCTTTGGTTCGGATTATAGCTATAGTCGTCCTGCTCGATCGACGACCGGCTCGCCGGGATGAAGACGCCCGTGAAATTGGGTGGTCGGGCGATCACCGTCGTATTGACCGGTGGAGGAACGCTGGGAACAGCCGAATCCGGTTGTCCCTCCTCAAGATCATCTTCGTCCTCGTCATCGGACTCAAGTAAAGCGACGGCCTGGGTCAGCGAACTTACGCCTGAAAGGGTCGCCACTGGAGCGCGACGATCAGTACTGCGCGATCGGGCCAGAACAGACAGCGTCCTCTCGTCCAGATCAGTCGACTCATCGTCCGAATCAACCATAAGACGAGAGCGCTTGGCGGGAGCCATCTTCTTCTTCGACGAGCTGGTCCGCTTACGCTTCGCAGAACTCAAGATCGAGGAGACTGATCTCGAGGCTGTCGGTAAACGGGGTGGAGTAGACGCAGAAGCCGCTGCAGTGCTGATCACGGGCTGATCAGCACTATGGGCCGGCAAGGAAGCGACGGAGGATGCGGGTGATGGCGGGGCAGACTCGGGAGACTGCGGAGGTGTTCCAGACGGAGCAAGAGAGTTGATCAGCTCAGGAAAACGCTGCAAAGCCGTCCGAAGTGACCCCGAATTGGTGTTCGGGTTGGCCCACCTTTCCATAGTCTGTACCGCAACATTCCTCAAGTCGGCGTTATGCTGGAGCCAGGCGCGATCATCGAGCTCTAGGTTTCATGTTTAGCCCGAGCAAGATTAAGCTCGCGCCGGCAATCTTCAGCTTCCTTCCGACTCTCGCGCAACCTTTTCTGTATGTCGGCGAGGCCGATGCGAGAATCGGAAAGTTGCTTTACCAGGAGCTGGACCTGCTCATCCGAGTTGCGCACCTCGACTTCCCGACGCTCTACGTCCTCGGCAGTGCGGATCTTGTCGCGAAGCAGCGGATCACGGTCGAGACGGTGATCATCGAGCTGTTGTAGGTGATCCACCATCTCGACCATTGAACCCTTCATTGCCTCGATACGTTCGTCTGGAAACAAACATGGAAAGTCATATACAGATCGCAGAAGAAGTGAATGGGATAAACATACCTTGATCGCGGATGGTAATAGTCAGCGAACCGATCAACGACTGTAGAGAGGCGACGGTGTCCGAAGGCTTGGAGAGGCGCAGAGTAGCGAGGTCAGCTGATAGCTGATCACGCTCCATCGTCAGACTCTGAACGCGGTCGGTCATGTCTTGCAGGTCTCGGTCAAGTCTGTCGCGATCTAGCCGAAGAGTCGACAGCTGGCTAGCCAGATCAGCAGAATCATGTTCCAAGGTATCGGCAACGATCCGACGGTCGGATAACTCAGCGTTAAGTGCCCGATTGGTATCATATAGAGAAACCAACTCGGGAATTGCACTTCGGAGTTCCGACCGTAGTCGGCAAGCTTCCATGGACCCCAACGTGAGTGGACCCGATCCCTCCACTAGACGAGCGAGCTGTTCCGAGTAACGGACGGGGCGATCTGAGGAAGGCCGAGCGGGAAGACTCCAAGGCGGGCGATATGAAGTCATGGTCGTCGTAGGACGGATGAGACTGGTCGTGATCGGTGCCGAGGCCGCGATCGGGGTGGTCGCTGGATCAGCCGAACTGGAAACGGGAGGCGAGGCAGTGATCGGACGGGCAGCCGAAGATGGCGAAGAAGGAAGAGAAGATCGGCTCGAGTCAGCCATGGTGGTCGCCAAAGAGGAAATTTGGAAGTGAATGAGTCGAACTGCAGTCGTTGCGCGGCTGCAGTTAGTCTCAGGGGCGGCTGTGGTAAAGCGATCAGAAAATGTTGAGAATGAAGTGGACCACACATGGCCGTTGATTGGTGACGATGGAACACCCATCAACATAAGACGGTTGATGGGTGGGAAAGGCCGATCGCATTTACGATGAAAAGGTGGCGGACAACGGGTATTCGCGATGTGAAGAAATCAGCCAAGTACTGTCACTACGCCCAGTCCCAGACACTGATGGAACGGTGGAGATCACGATCATGATCGTGATCACAATTACTAAGTGGAGTTCCCGTGGATGTACAACGAGTTGGAAATACAGCAACTGGTGACATGACGTGTCAGGGACAGCCATCTAGCCGATCTATGAACAGTGTAGTTGTTGAAGTTGATTATGACACGAAGTTTCGGCCCGATCGGCCGAGCCAACTGATTATGCCCAAGATATGAAGATCAGATGTGGAATGAAATGGGGCATGTGGAATGGCGAGTTGTGTGAGTGATGATGACCGATGGACTTGTCCGAGGATGACGTGACAAGGCCCGATTAGACCCGATCAGCTGAGATCGGTGTGATATGGTTGCCCCGACAGGATATGAAGGTCGGAAGTATGGTTGAGCAGGTGAATAAAGTCGTTGTGATGGTGACCCAGAGAGTTTCCGAGGTGATCAAGGGCTGATCGCCCTGATCACTGCCTGATCACCCGGCTGATCGCTAGGCCGATCATGATCGGGGCTGATCAGCCTCAAACCGGCATCCAGACGCAAAGGCAGGTGAAATTCTCAGTTAAGTCGGGCTGGATATGAAGTGAACAAGTGTCCGTAGGGCAGATATCAAGCGTTTACCAAGTTGTTTATCGAAGATCGGGATGGTTGGAGATCGTTATAGAAGTCCGGCCGTGATCAGGGCAGAAGTGGTACAGATCAGCTTGAAGGTGCAGCCAGGATGGGTAAGGTGGTGCTATGCAACCGTGCGACGAAGTGAACAGGTTCGAAGTATAAATCAGGCATGAGTTGGTGTATGGTACACTAGGTATAGGACATTGCATATATAATAACAGGTTTTGATTTTCCCCCTAAGCAAAGAGTCGCTCCGCCACGTGTTGCGGTCATTGGGAGCACAGGGTTGACTAGTCCCCTCTTGCTCAACTAATTCCCGGTTAAGACGCGCTTAGACGCATTTTGGCTTACCGGAAGACCCCCGACGGGTTTGTTTAGGTGATCGAGCCTCACCGTCCACGCGCACGTGTTTGGAACACGTTATTAATATTGGAAAAGGTTTTGTGGAGATAACGTTTGTGGATTACTGTGGAAGATCGTGGTTTGATCGCGTTTTCTTGGTTTCTTATTATCTCTCTCTCATTGGCTGGCCTGATCGGACGAACTTTCCCGATCAGTGCCTAGATACTGATTAAGTATCGACCCCAACCCGTTCTCCGGTGAAGATTTCCACCCGAGGACACCCCCGTCTCGAGAAGGTCATCCCCTCCGACCTGATCAAGATCATCGTTTTCGTCACCGAGTCCACCTGAGTGAGTGTAACCACCCCCGATCAACGGGTACACAAGGTGAGATGAAGATAAACATAGATCCTGACGCGCATGAAGACCGGCCAGATGACCGGGAGGATCAGATCAGTCACCATAATGGTGATTCATCTGATTCTGATGCTGATCAGGATCAACGGAGTACCCCCTCCGATAGTTGGTCGTCCGGGCCAATGGGTATCCGGATTCCACCCAAGACTTCGGTCATGGATTTGGAAATCGGCTCCACCACAGAGGGTATAAGGGAGCGCGCTAACGCCGCAAAGCAAAGCTGCGATTTAACGACTACAGGTAACTTTACAGTTGGGGAGAGTCTACGGAGCCCGCAAATCAGCAACCGCAACTAGGGCTCAAACCCCGCGGGGGTTTCAAACCCCGCGGGGTTTGAGCCCTAGTTGCGGTCCCCCGCGGGGTTTGAGCCCTAGTTGCGGTGTGCTGATTTGCGGGCTCCGTAGACTCTCCCCAACTGTAAAGTTACCTGTTGCGGGCTGGGTAGCGGGTGTTTGGGTTAGCGTGTTGCACATTGCTGGCCAAGGAAGGACTACGTCAAAAGGCGTGGATTCTCTTCTTGTAGGATATTATCTCCTCCAGTGAGAGGGTTTACTAACATCCGTCTACACAAGGTGGGTTTGGCGTGGGAAGCTACTCAAAGGTGAAAAGACTGCGAAGGTTGCTGAAGAATATAAAGGTATACTAATAATAAATGTAGTCACTTAGTAGGGTTTAACTTTAACTATTAGCTACTATGTAAGATCTTATCCTGGAGACTAAAATCGGCTCAGGTTCGTTGGGAGGGCGATTGATTGCAGACATCGAACATCGACTCGCTGACTGGAGCGGTGCTGTTATAGTGTCAAACACACACTGGATGCAAATCTGCAGTCTCATCCCTTCTTCTCTTGATACAACGCTTCTACGTTCATGCGTCGTCGCCATTTCTAGTTGGGCCCTTGTTTGGATCCATAGAAAACTTAAGATTTCCGTTGGTGACCTCTTCCACTGCTCGAAAATCATCTTGTTCCGAATTTGCCACAACCAAGTCGTCGCAATACTGCAGAACCCCCACCATAGCTTTTGAAACTGGTCCAAGAACGCTGAGATGGAAGTAAGGTAAACTGCCAATTTGGGGCCTTCTTTAATTTCTGTACACTGTTGTAGTCATAACTTTTCTCCTATTTATAATCTGTCGCAAATAAAAGTATTGGGTAAAAGTCCAACTAATCAGGATTTTTTATAGCCGTTTATCTATCGCTAATGGGCTAATGCATCAAAAATATTAAGTCTTTCTGTTCGCGTCTTGCAAAAGTACGAAATGCCAATTTGGGGCCGCTTTTTTATATGAGTTTTTGTATCACCTTTACCACACCTACCCCTTTTAATATTAGTAAGAACAAATCTACCAATCGATACGCTGTTATTTTGTTTATTTCTACCAATTGATACGCTGACATTATTTTTATCAACGCCTATTGGGCAAAACCAGGAGCGGCCCCAAATTGGCAGGAAGCCCCAAATTGGCAGTTTACCTTACCATAACGATTCATCATCGCCAATTTTATCCTGTCTCCCGGTATCGGTGCCGAGCGGGTAACAATGTCCGCTTTATACGTGTCTAAAGCTGCTTCAGAAAGTTCCTCTCCGACCCACCGACCCACCGACCCAGCCATTTCAACCATACTTGTTTTGCAGTGAGACACTCCCAGAAGATATGATGCATACTCGTTCTCTGGGTGTGACAGCTTGAGTTCAACGGACATAGTGTCTCTGTCTGGTCTCTACGGTAGAAAGTATTAAGTTGTATGGTCGCTAGCCGATATTGGACCCATAACTGATAGTTAGTCAATAAATTATAATGCTTTCAAACCTTCTTTGGTGTCTGATCTTGTAGAAGAACCACCAATCGTCCGTGTGACGACTTGTCTGCCACTTGTGTAGTACTCCGGACAGTCGGTTCGCAAGGTTCATATGATAACATTTCTTGAAATGTTTGCGAATTGCTTGTGGAATCTTCCAAAACGCCGTAGTTTCTGATAGAGGCCAACCCATTTTATGGAGTAATGGGTGCGGGTAACACACCACAGTAGTCAGTAGAGAAGCAACTCCTGATGCCGACACTATGGGTATTGGTGATGTTAGCGTCCAATAAATACCCCCTTCCGATTGCAATAGGTGTACTGCTGCTTCCTTGTCTTGATGAGTTCCAATAAGATGCTTCGGCCCATGGAGGCGTCAAGCATATCCCTCAAGTAGTTCTGGGCATTTGAATAATCTTATGGCAGGTGGAGTCCCAACAATTTGGCCTATCTCGACTCTCGGGGAGGCTAGAACAATCACCGCCAACCATCTCGCTAGTTTCGCTCTGGAGTGCGAGACCGCCTGGGTGCTTGGTACCTGCCTTACATAAATGTCAGATGCCTTCCGTAGTATCTTGAGAGAGAGAATTGTAGATATAGATAAGCGATCATATTTGGTAGGCCCCATGGACATCCATGATCCACGGATTCTTGGCCCACTCGAAATTGCCCCCAAAAAGCCCTATAAGGGGCAGGAAAAAGATCGTTATACGGGATTGTGTGAGATCAACTTTAACTTGCACATACTCAGACGCCTGAAGTCCCTTATTGAGTCGACCTTTATTGACTTCCAAGTTCTTCAAGATTATTGGCATGTATCTGGCTGTACAAAGACCCAACTGATGAACTTGTTCCGCATTAGGTGCCATCCAATTATTCAGCTCCTGCGCCAACGTACCCCCACTACGTGATCCATCAAAAGCAGATTGACTTAAAAAAGACCGCCCTTTGTGTGGTGATAGACCTACTTCATAGTCAGTGACACCATGATTTAGCCGCCAAAAAATCCATGCGCTCTGATACAAATTCGGCGCTCCTATTACCAGACTGTAGCGATCTTCATTCTTTGAACTCGTAGAGCTAAAGGTAGAGAAGTAAACCCTAGTCCACCCGCTCCCCTCGGGGCGAATAACAAAGCCGGTGAGACTTTATGTAACACAGGATCTCCTGCTGCAGATGTACCAATCGCTTCAGAACATAGTCAGGGGGTCAAAAACCTCGAGCCGTAAACATGATTGCTGGTACTACTATTGCGTTGAATAATACCACCCTGTCCGTAACTGAAGTAAATTGCGTAGTCGCAATACTCAGCCGCCGTTGAATTTGCCTTATTCTAATTGCCCAGTTGACCTCCGGAAGATTACCGTGCCCTATTTCATATCCCAAATATCGCACCGTAGCATCAGATTTGACAACCGGAATACCGTTCCAATCTGGACGTGAGATAGTAGGCGACAAAAAAAGAAATTGAGTTTTATGGGTTTGCATATGCAAACCGGAGGCTTTACCAAATCGTTTCACAATTTGCATCGCCGTTGTAATTTGCCCTGCTCGGAAAAATAGTAGAGTCATCAACGAAAGCCGAGAACCGATGTTCTCCCGGAGTAGCAGCGTTAGTCAACGGAATACCTTGAAGGGAATCAGATTGAGTGAGAGCTAGAGCCAATGGTTCCACAGCCAGGATAAACAGAAGTGGCGCCAACGGGGAACCCTGTCGTATTCCAGATTTCACAGGTAACGGTTTGGAAAATTCTCTATTTACGAGAAATTCCGCAGTGGTACCTTCGTGTAACTGTTGTACCAAAGTAATAAATGTCGCCGAAAATCCAAAACGATAAAGTACAGTATATAAATACCGCTGGTCCACTGTGTCATATGCCTTGGCGAAATCTAAAAACAGAATGCCAGGGCACACAGTAGGATCAGAACTTCTGAAATGTTTTAAAGTGGGGTCTTGGAGTATTGCCATTAACATCGCTACCGATTTGTCCATCCTACGACCCATTACAAAACCCTGCTGCGTATCGCCAATCAATTTGCATAGAAAGCGTTGTAATCGAAAAGCCAAAATGTTTGCCAGTATTTTGTAACTTGTTTGGAGAAGAGAATTGGTCTGTAGTCGAGAGCGTTGGACGAGTCCCCTTTTTTCCTCAGCGGAATAACTAACGCCTGAAGAAATGACCGTGGAGGATTTGCCCCGCTCATAACTTGGCTAAACACTTCCGTTAAGATAGGGCTAAACATTTCATCGAAATCCTTGTAAAGGTCATTGCTCAGCCCACCTGGGCCCGCCGTTTTCCTCCTGTCTAAACTATTCATCGCAGTTAAGACTTCGGATTCTAAAATTGGCGCTATTAAATCCTTGTTGTCCGAGCTAGAGACTTTTCGGTTTGGATGGTACTTGAAATAAGTCACCAAGATGTTCGTCTAATCTTCCGTCTGACACTAATCGGTGCTCCTTGCCGAGAATATCATCCCATGATTGTGCGAACCTATCCGGAATGGACATATGTATCGGAAAGCTGTTGGAACCATTTGCATGGATAGTTGAAACTGATTGATCTTTATCCCGTACCGATGCTTGTTTAAACAACCACCGGATTGTTTGAATAACCACCGGATTGAAGAATATAAAGGTTATACTAATCCTAGATTGAGTTTATTGTCCAACCTGCAGTTTAGTAATTGTCGCAGCGAGCTCTTCGTAAAATACCTTTTGCTGCAAGATGATTGCGTCTGCTTGCTACGGCATAAAATAATTCACAAATGTTAGTCGCCCAAATGCCAATTCACGCTCATATTCAACCGACCTCTGTAGTAAACACCATTCCAGAGGCAATTTTTCGTCTTTGCTTTTTTATAATGTTCCATGCAGTTACGTCGTCCTTCCTTGCTTCAGTACGAGCAATGCTGCATCACTTTTTTCTTGTAGTGACAACGAGGGCGCCGGACGTCCCCCCAACTGTGGGTTGTTAAAGTTAAAATTCCAATTTACCTTGTGTGTAGGTCAACCCGCAACCCAAACCGCGCGCGTTGGGCGCGGGTTTTGCGGCGCGGGTTGGGCTTGGGTTTGAGCCCTACCCGCAACCATATAATTGGGACAAAGAGAGGCCGTATGATGGGACACACGGTGTGTACACAGCTGTAGGTAAATCAGGTAACGTACCGTGATGATGTTTGTGCACAAAGCAGCACCAGGGCCGTCAATTTCAATAGATCGACTCTGGCAATCTCAATGATAATTTTTATGCTGCTCAGAGCATCACCACCGGTAAGTCTTAATTCTGGTCGTTACCGCACGAGGTCTTAAATTTAGTACTATGGGACTTATTTTAAAACCGTGGTTTTAATGAACCAAGCGGGTTCATTGGTCAAAACAATTCTTGCAATAATTGGTCATCGAAAAAAAACTTGATCATTTCGACTGTCTCCAGTACAATGTAAGTATTCATGATGCTAGCTAACACTACTGACGAGTCCCTTTACCTCTTTACCTTTCGTGATACAGTCAATCCATGGTAGCGCAGCCGACACGCAGGAAAACGCAGCGCGAACTCCTTTCTTGGCAAATTTGCCAGCGCATAAAATGGTGATGATCGAATCAATACGCTTGCGCTATTCAATCTGATTTGTCGAGCGTCGATCAATTCTTATCAGTGGGCACCGCCAGACGATGAACATGCAGTGCAACAGTTTGACGATCAAGGATCAGTTATAAAGGGAGAACATAAAGCGTTATGTTGTGCTGACGCAAGGAAATTTTACTCCTGCTACGTGGCAAGTTAGCGTGTACTTATAAGCATTAAGATGGCTCAGCAGCTACATAATTTACATATATTGTTGTTGGTTGGTGCTGTACTACTGTAGTATGGAAATAGTAACAACGATACAGCAATCTGAATCTTCTCTCAGGCTCTTGCTGAACCCGGGTCCACTGCCACATATGCGATACCAAGCGTCTGATTCTTCAAATTTTTGGAGCGTTTCATGGTCCATGCAAATTGCAGCAAGAACTCCACACAATATCTCCAGCAAATTGCTATCTGCCAACACATCAAAGCGTTCAACTAAAAGCTGAAACGTAGCGCATGGTGCTGCTTTTCAGCAACTCTATGGTCGTTCCCGCGATATAGACGAACAAGCATTGATTGAGTCCAATATCTCACCGGAAGTACCTTCAAGAAGGCACAAGAGGCATTCAACCCGACTTGGCAACTTAGTATACACAACGTCTAAACTAAAGTAAACATATTAGCATTCAACCCGACTTGGCAACTTAGTATACACAACGTCTAAACTAAAGTAAACATATTAGGTCGGGGGCGGCAGAAACGATTCCCTTCGTGCGGGGAGTTGCTCAGAGCAGGTCGCCTTGATGAGAATATGTGGTATGAATCGGATCGTCAAAGAGGTCTAGTGCGTTCATGTATTAATAATTCCCGTTTTTGGAATTACAGGTGTAACCTAATCATGATTGGCAGATATTTTAAATAAAACTGACGTTAAGCCTTTGCCGGTGGAACAAATTTGTTCACACAGGTTTAACGATCAGCCACGGGGTCTTAACTCTTCAATTACGACCTGACGTTAAGACTCACCGGTGGAGATGCTCTCAATGGCTGAGTCAACTTTAACTGACAGTTCGTCGAGTGACAACAAGAGTAGATCTACCGCTCTGTCGATTGTCAAAGCACCAACTTCCAATGATTCATATCAATTTATGGTTGTGAACTAGATGAAATATGATACGCGACGTCGTTCGATGGGACTTGTCAAGAATCGCGACAACATTTACGTCGAAGTGACCGGCACAAATATCCTTTCAATAATATTCGCTAGGTTACCGTCTTTTGCATTCCATCGATTTTCATCAGCTCATGCCTCGGATGGGCGCGTTCGAGCCAGTTGGTATGCTGTTTCTTCCGTGAAGATAATGAGTCGCAGTCTTAGTCTACATGTTGGGAATTATCAATTCAATTCCTTATGGTGTTCGTCGACGCGTGACGTGTTGGGTGGAAGTTCGATCTACAGGTATGAGCAACTGGGAGACTCTGAGCAGCATCTCGTCCTCTGTTTTTGACAGTTTGAATGGCTGCGGTCATTTTATCACGTTCTACACCAAGAAATAATACACGTATTAGGGGTACGGTACTTACATTCGGGGCTGCCGCGGTAGCAGTTCGCAGCAATCGTAGCGGTCATATCCAGACTTGGAATGGATTCGTTCCAACCCGTTTGTGCCCACTGAGCGCGATACGATACGCGACCACCTGCTCGACTATGGAGAAAACAATCGCTGCTTAGAATGGGTTTGGCAGATTCAAGTCGGCAAACAGCGTCGAAGCAATCGTCTGGGTAGCGACAGAGTCGTTGGCAAGATCCCATTCAAATTGATACAGCAGCTACAAGTCCAAAGTCCATCATAAAGTGGAAAAGGTAAAAAAAAACACCCCCACACACAGACACACGGAGCAAGAGGGCTCCTTGACTTTCAATCACGTACAGAGAAGCCGTCAATAATGAGATCCAAGTAGACAAGAAAGAGTCGACCACTGGAAGAGTTGAAGCTCAAGTATGAGGTAAAGAATATTATTTGTCGTCGAATTGACTCTGCAATCGCTGTCAACATCAAATCACCGCAACGTTAGCAATAATATAAAGAGAAGATCAGATGAGATCGCTACAACGTTGGGCCACGTTCTTTTAGTATATAGCTCATTATTTCATCCTGAGCAATTTGGGTCGCGAGAATCTCCGGAGAGCATGTAGTCAGGGTGCTGCCACCAGCACAAAGACGCAGAATGAATGGTGTGATATCTGCACGAATGATCGACCTTCGATCCACGCTGTTCCGTCTAAACTTCGCAGAATCCATACCACAAACCATATCGTCAGCATGTTCTCTTCTCATCTCACAATCTAACAATGATGCTTCACCTTTGCGGGTACACTGGATTGTCGCGAACCACTAGCTACAGGTTTCAAAGACTTGATCGTGGCTTTCTTAACCGTCTGATGCGCCAGTACCACGCGATATTTCATGAGCAATTTGTCTACCACCGTATCGTCATCTATTGTTCATGTTACAGCAGTTAGCGCTTGTATCATTGTCTATTCAGATCACTAGTGAGGTGGCGGACGTACGTCGGACGTCGCTTTGATGCGCCGTGCATTTATCTAGTCTAATACCGTATGTATAAATATGCAACTAACGTTATTTTGACCTCAAAAGTATACGTCCACTATTTGGCTGGTAGATACCGTAATGGACATGTCACAAATATCAAACTTGTTACAAGTAACATCCCTATATTTGGATCATTTTTGAGTTCACTCAATAAAATACGGATTATCGTTTTAGAGAGGAGATCAATTATGACTGTGCATTTAAAACTTTTGGCCCTAGTAAATTTTGTCGTTTGAAAATTACAATACTACTCATTATCTGTGTTAGAGGTTATGAAAGTGAACTTGTCTTAAGTAACAGTCTCTTATTGAGGTGGTTTCTACTGCACATTTGTGGTATCTATAACATGTCATTATTTTATACAAGTAGGTTGGTTAATTATTAGTAGTCAGCATCTTTTGAAAGTCAAATAATGAATCTCTCTGGTTGGTTGCTCAGTCTTTGATCAGAATCTTACTCTTTTATCACATAGTCAGTCAAAAACCTTTCCCTATTAAAAATACTGTTTATATCGATATTTGAGTTGTTGGTCTATTTTTGATTAAGTGGTCTAATGTGTTATGAAACGTACGAAATCCCTCATATGAAGCGCCTTAATATATGAGATTCAGTAAAGCACCTTAACATATGAGACGCGGCTTAATATATGAGATTTATTAAAGCGCCTTCATATATAAGATTCAGTATGGGTAAATGGCTATCAGTTGCTCATATTATGAGGTGCAATCTCCGCATTTGTAGCAGCCTTCTAGAGCTCCGCAAAGCTTGACCCACGAAAGATCGTCAACAACGCTATCAATCAATCTCATCAAACGGTCGTGGGGCATCTGCTGGCATATATGGTATAATATGGGCTTTTGAAATCCGTTGGTGTTGACAGCATCTCCGAGCGGTCATTTTGACGGCTTTTTTATGATTTTAGAAGTTTTTTTCTGCACTGTTCTGAACTGTCGGCAAGGACATAAATTGCAACTGTACGATCTTGTCTGCTCAGCCATTGGCTCTCGGATTCATTTATTTTGATTTCGGTGCCAGAAGGTAATGTGGGAGGAGGGGATCGCACCGGACAACGGTACGAGCTTGTATACCTTAACTGTAGAGCGGGGCAATGAATTAGCTAGGCTGCATGTCACACAAGAGGCGTCGTGTGCGTGTAGCTATGAGAGACCCTTGCAGCTGCGGTATTTCACCACTTAGTTGCTATTCGACTTGACAGATCGGCAAGGTATCAAATGATTCAAAGTCAATCACCCTAAAAAAGCTTATTTTTAATCTTAATTTTGTTACAGGGAGGGCGATGATGTCAAACCAAAAGCCTGCAGTGCGTGGTCGATATGCCAAGTTCAACGGATCGATGGATGTGATGCTGTTGGAGGCGCTGCAAGTCAACAGTCAATTTATATGAATGGAGGGCGCTCAATCGATGCCCCATCCGTTGGCGCGGGAAAATTTCGATCCACGGCGCCTCAGATGATTTTGATTTACGAGATGTGAAGAAACAATTTCAATTATTTGATGCCGCCGAAGTGGGCAATTGGCACCTGATTGCGACCTTGTTGCGTGACAATGCGGTCGATAAAAACGGCGTGGGAATCAACCAGACGTCGGCACAGCATCTTGCGGCGCGTAACAACTAGCGCGTGGACCTGACCCGTCTGTGCGTACGGGCGATAGCTACACGGCGCTGCACGTCGCTCTTCAAGCAGGAAATGTGGAGTAAGTATTTCGCACTGATACTGAGTACGAAAGGGGGCATTATTGGCAACTCGGAGCTTAGTGCCTTAACCTCACAGATCTCGAAAGCTGCCATTGCGGCTGGCATGAACCACACGGCAGTAAATGCGACTACACTTGTGCTGCCTCAGACCCTGCAAGCTAGTCACGATAAACAGAAAGCTTATGCTGTTGCGGCGTACGTATCGTACGTCTTAACTGGTCTCGCACTTTTGCTCGTATGCTTTTTTCCAAAAAAAATTTGCATTGCAGTTGGGATTGTGAAAGAAGCGTCTCGTGCGTTGCAACACATGCCAATGTTAGTGCTATTTCCAATCATTCCATTCGCTATGATGTTGCTACTCTTCGCGTATACAACAATTGGAGCGTATATTTACAGTTCTGGAAAGATGGAAATATCGTCTTTAGCAGGTGAAATTGCTCAACATACTGGACACAATATCACGTCGGAAACTATGACAATGCTGAATAAAGTAACCCCAGACGAGACGATGAAAATTTTGGTCGCATATCATTTTTTTGGGTTCTTGTGGACCGCACAACTCATTAATGCAATTAGTGTGTGTACCATCGCGGGTGCTATCAGTCGGTATTATTGGAGTCGCAACAAGACAAACGATGAAATGGGTCGTTTTCCAGTGCTTAAATCGTTTAAAAACTGTTTTCGCTACCATTTGGGATCATTAATCTTTGGATCTTTAGTTATTGCTATCGTGCAATTTCTTCGCTCAATATTGCTCTATCTGGAACATCAAACGAAAGACCTTCAGAAATCAAATCTTGTGGTTAAAGTGGTTATGAAGATGATGGCATGCTGTTTATGGTGCTTAGAAAAATGTCTTCGCTTTATTTCTAAAAACGCCTACATTCTCGTCGCTATGAAAGGTCGTAGTTTCTGTACGTCAGCGAAGGACGTATTTAAAATCTTATTGGGTAACATTTCCCAAGTGGGAACAGTATCGACCGTGACGTTTTTGCTCTTTGGAGCTGGTAAAATCGCCGTCGCAATGAGTTGTGATATCGTTACGTTTGTTTATCTGGAAAAACACACTGATGATTATGGCGTTGGTGGTACTCATGAATTGTCTTCTTTACTTTCGCCACAGTGGTTTTTCGTGGGGATACAATAATATTGTTTGCACCATTATTATTGACCATGGTGCTATCTCGTCAAATTTCAATTTTTCGGATGATAGTGTGGGGGTTGTCAGCGGGAATTGTGTCTCTGACTGTGACGATTTTACTGGACTCATACTTTTGGCAGCGCTGGCTATGGCCAGAGGGTGAAGTTTTGTGGTTTAACACGGTTCTCAATAAAAGTAAAGAATGGGGTGTAAGTCCACCGATGTGGTATTTTACTTCGGCTCTACCTAGAGCTCTACAAGCGACAGCGCTACTGATTCCATTTGGACTCAGGTTTGTGAGCTCCAGTGTAAATTGCGGTTGAAGTGGCGAAGTCTATAATGTTCTTTTATTGTTTACTCAGCCCGTTGCTTCCAACCATCTTTAAATGCCGGTCGTTACATGAAATTACGCGGTCATTCAAGGTGACACCACTTGTGGATTGGAGCGTGCTGTCAATAGCGTGGCCGGTATTTGTCTATCTCGCTCTCTATTCATTTCTACCACACAAAGAGCTTCGTTTTATCTTTAATGCGATTCCAGTATTGAATTTCGTATCCGCAGTGGTAAGTATCCGCAAAAAGAGTTGCTACTTAATCAAGACTATTCAGCAGTTGTTTTGTTGTCATCTAGGGACTGGCAAAGTTGTACCGCAATCGAAGCAAAGTAAGGAATCTCCATCATATATCGCACTTGACATTTTTAACCATTTTGTATAGGCACGCTTACCATTTATTGGTGGCTTATGCTGTTTATTGATCACGTGTTTTGGGACAATATGCTTTCTAATGGCTGCTCGATCCAACTACCCTGGTAACGTCTCTCCTTCTTCATAAATGTATCTTGTTTACTAATACAAGCTCTTTAAGGTGGTGAAGCGTTCATGTATTTACATCAAGTTGCAGGAAGTGAGCGAAATCTTCCTCGAAGCGTGCATATTGATGTCCCTGCCGCGATGACCGGGGTCTCGCGCTTTGGAGAAGAGTTTCCTGCTTGGAGGTTTGGACATTTACAGATGTTGTTATTTCTTTGAAATATATGCAGACTGATCGGAATGTTTGTGTAGATACTCTAAGGACGAAACTCTGAGTACGGTAGAGCAATTGGCTCGAGTCAAGCTCGATGGTGCTAATGGGCATCTGTTTGGCATCAGTGGGCATTGCCATGCTCTCGCTCGTGTGTCCACTGTACAATTTCAAAATGTGTATGCAAGGGTGGAAAGGCAAGGGTGTCTTGATATTCCTTTCAAGTGCTGCACTCAGTTATATGGTTGAAGCGATGGTCATTAACGGCATCATCGCGACGGCCATGTAAAAAAACTGGAGTAACGCGCGGTATCCTGACTGGCAGTGGCAATTTATCTTCGGTATCATTCCACTTGCACTCCTCGTACCAATCCTGTTCATGACCTTCCGGTGAAGAGTGAGTTAATTACAATGTAACGTGACTGTTAACGAATCTTCAGGTTCCGATTTACGCAGCTTTTCCGCCATCCACTCTTCTACCAGCATTAGTTCAGTACTCTTTAAAAGAGCATGTATGTAAGTTGATTCACGTCAGGTACTGTACTGTTCGGTTTCAACTGTCAGTGTACAATGAGAAATGCCAAGTCAGGGTTATTGTAGCTGCTATCTTGCCAAAGTAGGGTGCTTTAGATTGTACATGTTTGGGGGACCCTCATTTGAACTTTATTCACAAACAGCCCCCTATTCTGACGTTTGAGTCCTAGTTTGGCAACAAACCTGAAAAAGTACCGTATTTTGGCAAAAGTCCTAATACAATAGTGGTTCTCACGGTTCGGAGGTAGGTACTTTGTAGGCAAAACTGACCAATCAGAGCATACCTTCGGTTTGCCTACAAAGCCCTTTTTTCACACGTTTGCCTCTCGCTGAACGCAAAAACGAGAAGTTGTAGGTATTTTTGATTGGCTGATTTTACCTTGGAAGCACCCAATCGGACTTAGTTAAAGATAGAAGATAACTGTACCGAGTCACAAAATACGAGCTTCTTTTACATCATTGGCTTAAATCGAGTCTGTGCGCACTTGCTGAATGTAAAAGGTCCTCACGGTTGGAAAGTCGTAGATACGCGCTGATAGGCTAGTTTTGCCTACCTACAAAGTACCTACCTTCGAACCGTGAGAACCACTAATGTAGAGCGTCTATAAGAACGGTCCACCCTCGAACAGATTTCAGAGGGCTTCACGATGCACCAAACATGTATATGAACTTTAATATTACCTGCAGTACATAATGTCATTATTTTGTCGAGGTTATAAAAGATTGGTCCGTTCTTATGCACGCTCCACACTGTAGTGTGGTTGTTGCTGCCAAAAAAGAATGACAGCGAACAAAATGTCTTCGTCTCAGGCTAATAGCATCCTTTGATTAAACGAGGTATAATCAATCGACGAACACCATAAGGAATTGAATTGATAATTCCCAACATGTAGACTGAGACTGCGACTCATTATCTTCACGGAAGAAACAGCATACCAACTGGCTCGAACGTGCCCATCCGAGGCATGAGCTGATGAAAATCGATGGAATGCAAAAGACGGTAACCTAGCGAATATTATTGAAAGGATATTTGTGCCGGTCACTTCGACGTAAATGTTGTCGCGATTCTTGACAGGTCCCATCGAACGACGTCGCGTATCATATTTCATCTAGTTCACAACCATAAATTGATATGAATCATTGGAAGTTGGTGCTTTGACAATCGACAGAGCGGTAGATCTACTCTTGTTGTCACTCGACGAACTGTCAGTTAAAGTTGACTCAGCCATTGAGAGCATCTCTACCGGTGAGTCTTAACGTCAGGTCGTAATTGAAGATTTAAGACCCCGTGGCTGATCGTTAAACCTGTGTGAACAAATTTGTTCCACCGGCAAGCAGTTTTATTTAAAATATCTGCCAATCATTATTAGGTAACACCTTTAATTCCAAAAACGGGAATTATTAATACATGAACGCACTAGACCTCTTTGACGATCCGATTCATACCACATATTCTCATCAAGGCGACCTGCTCTGAGCAACTCCCCGCACGAAGGGAATCGTTTCTGCCGCCCCCGACCTAATATGTTTACTTTAGTTTAGACGTTGTGTATACTAAGTTGCCAAGTCGGGTTGAATGCTAATATGTTTACTTTAGTTTAGACGTTGTGTATACTAAGTTGCCAAGTCGGGTTGAATGCCTCTTGTGCCTTCTTGAAGGTACTTCCGGTGAGATATTGGACTCAATCAATGCTTGTTCGTCTATATCGCGGGAACGACCATAGAGTTGCTGAAAAGCAGCACCATGCGCTACGTTTCAGCTTTTAGTTGAACGCTTTGATGTGTTGGCAGATAGCAATTTGCTGGAGATATTGTGTGGAGTTCTTGCTGCAATTTGCATGGACCATGAAACGCTCCAAAAATTTGAAGAATCAGACGCTTGGTATCGCATATGTGGCAGTGGACCCGGGTTCAGCAAGAGCCTGAGAGAAGATTCAGATTGCTGTATCGTTGTTACTATTTCCATACTACAGTAGTACAGCACCAACCAACAACAATATATGTAAATTATGTAGCTGCTGAGGCATCTTAATGCTTATAAGTACACGCTAACTTGCCACGTAGCAGGAGTAAAATTTCCTTGCGTCAGCACAACATAACGCTTTATGTTCTCCCTTTATAACTGATCCTTGATCGTCAAACTGTTGCACTGCATGTTCATCGTCTGGCGGTGCCCACTGATAAGAATTGATCGACGCTCGACAAATCAGATTGAATAGCGCAAGCGTATTGATTCGATCATCACCATTTTATGCGCTGGCAAATTTGCCAAGAAAGGAGTTCGCGCTGCGTTTTCCTGCGTGTCGGCTGCGCTACCATGGATTGACTGTATCACGAAAGGTAAAGAGGTAAAGGGACTCGTCAGTAGTGTTAGCTAGCATCATGAATACTTACATTGTACTGGAGACAGTCGAAATGATCAAGTTTTTTTTCGATGACCAATTATTGCAAGAAATTGTTTTGACCAATGAACCCGCTTGGTTCATTAAAACCACGGTTTTAAAATAAGTCCCATAGTACTAAATTTAAGACCTCGTGCGGTAACGACCAGAATTAAGACTTACCGGTGGTGATGCTCTGAGCAGCATAAAAATTATCATTGAGATTGCCAGAGTCGATCTATTGAAATTGACGGCCCTGGTGCTGCTTTGTGCACAAACATCATCACGGTACGTTACCTGATTTACCTACAGCTGTGTACACACCGTGTGTCCCATCATACGGCCTCTCTTTGTCCCAATTATATGGTTGCGGGTAGGGCTCAAACCCAAGCCCAACCCGCGCCGCAAAACCCGCGCCCAACGCGCGCGGTTTGGGTTGCGGGTTGACCTACACACAAGGTAAATTGGAATTTTAACTTTAACAACCCACAGTTGGGGGGACGTCCGGCGCCCTCGTTGTCACTACAAGAAAAAAGTGATGCAGCATTGCTCGTACTGAAGCAAGGAAGGACGACGTAACTGCATGGAACATTATAAAAAAGCAAAGACGAAAAATTGCCTCTGGAATGGTGTTTACTACAGAGGTCGGTTGAATATGAGCGTGAATTGGCATTTGGGCGACTAACATTTGTGAATTATTTTATGCCGTAGCAAGCAGACGCAATCATCTTGCAGCAAAAGGTATTTTACGAAGAGCTCGCTGCGACAATTACTAAACCGCAGATTGGACAATAAACTCAATCTATGATTAGTATAACCTTTATATTCTTCAATCCGGTGGTTATTCAAACAATCCGGTGGTTATTTAAACAAGCATCGGTACGGGATAAAGATCAATCAGTTTCAACTATCCATGCAAATGGTTCCAACAGCTTTCCGATACATATGTCCATTCCGGATAGGTTCGCACAATCATGGGATGATATTCTCGGCAAGGAGCACCGATTAGTGTCAGACGGAAGATTAGACGAACATCTTGGTGACTTATTTCAAGTACCATCCAAACCGAAAAGTCTCTAGCTCGGACAACAAGGATTTAATAGCGCCAATTTTAGAATCCGAAGTCTTAACTGCGATGAATAGTTTAGACAGGAGGAAAACGGCGGGCCCAGGTGGGCTGAGCAATGACCTTTACAAGGATTTCGATGAAATGTTTAGCCCTATCTTAACGGAAGTGTTTAGCCAAGTTATGAGCGGGGCAAATCCTCCACGGTCATTTCTTCAGGCGTTAGTTATTCCGCTGAGGAAAAAAGGGGACTCGTCCAACGCTCTCGACTACAGACCAATTCTCTTCTCCAAACAAGTTACAAAATACTGGCAAACATTTTGGCTTTTCGATTACAACGCTTTCTATGCAAATTGATTGGCGATACGCAGCAGGGTTTTGTAATGGGTCGTAGGATGGACAAATCGGTAGCGATGTTAATGGCAATACTCCAAGACCCCACTTTAAAACATTTCAGAAGTTCTGATCCTACTGTGTGCCCTGGCATTCTGTTTTTAGATTTCGCCAAGGCATATGACACAGTGGACCAGCGGTATTTATATACTGTACTTTATCGTTTTGGATTTTCGGCGACATTTATTACTTTGGTACAACAGTTACACGAAGGTACCACTGCGGAATTTCTCGTAAATAGAGAATTTTCCAAACCGTTACCTGTGAAATCTGGAATACGACAGGGTTCCCCGTTGGCGCCACTTCTGTTTATCCTGGCTGTGGAACCATTGGCTCTAGCTCTCACTCAATCTGATTCCCTTCAAGGTATTCCGTTGACTAACGCTGCTACTCCGGGAGAACATCGGTTCTCGGCTTTCGTTGATGACTCTACTATTTTTCCGAGCAGGGCAAATTACAACGGCGATGCAAATTGTGAAACGATTTGGTAAAGCCTCCGGTTTGCATATGCAAACCCATAAAACTCAATTTCTTTTTTTGTCGCCTACTATCTCACGTCCAGATTGGAACGGTATTCCGGTTGTCAAATCTGATGCTACGGTGCGATATTTGGGATATGAAATAGGGCACGGTAATCTTCCGGAGGTCAACTGGGCAATTAGAATAAGGCAAATTCAACGGCGGCTGAGTATTGCGACTACGCAATTTACTTCAGTTACGGACAGGGTGGTATTATTCAACGCAATAGTAGTACCAGCAATCATGTTTACGGCTCGAGGTTTTTGACCCCCTGACTATGTTCTGAAGCGATTGGTACATCTGCAGCAGGAGATCCTGTGTTACATAAAGTCTCACCGGCTTTGTTATTCGCCCCGAGGGGAGCGGGTGGACTAGGGTTTACTTCTCTACCTTTAGCTCTACGAGTTCAAAGAATGAAGATCGCTACAGTCTGGTAATAGGAGCGCCGAATTTGTATCAGAGCGCATGGATTTTTTGGCGGCTAAATCATGGTGTCACTGACTATGAAGTAGGTCTATCACCACACAAAGGGCGGTCTTTTTTAAGTCAATCTGCTTTTGATGGATCACGTAGTGGGGGTACGTTGGCGCAGGAGCTGAATAATTGGATGGCACCTAATGCGGAACAAGTTCATCAGTTGGGTCTTTGTACAGCCAGATACATGCCAATAATCTTGAAGAACTTGGAAGTCAATAAAGGTCGACTCAATAAGGGACTTCAGGCGTCTGAGTATGTGCAAGTTAAAGTTGATCTCACACAATCCCGTATAACGATCTTTTTCCTGCCCCTTATAGGGCTTTTTGGGGGCAATTTCGAGTGGGCCAAGAATCCGTGGATCATGGATGTCCATGGGGCCTACCAAATATGATCGCTTATCTATATCTACAATTCTCTCTCTCAAGATACTACGGAAGGCATCTGACATTTATGTAAGGCAGGTACCAAGCACCCAGGCGGTCTCGCACTCCAGAGCGAAACTAGCGAGATGGTTGGCGGTGATTGTTCTAGCCTCCCCGAGAGTCGAGATAGGCCAAATTGTTGGGACTCCACCTGCCATAAGATTATTCAAATGCCCAGAACTACTTGAGGGATATGCTTGACGCCTCCATGGGCCGAAGCATCTTATTGGAACTCATCAAGACAAGGAAGCAGCAGTACACCTATTGCAATCGGAAGGGGGTATTTATTGGACGCTAACATCACCAATACCCATAGTGTCGGCATCAGGAGTTGCTTCTCTACTGACTACTGTGGTGTGTTACCCGCACCCATTACTCCATAAAATGGGTTGGCCTCTATCAGAAACTACGGCGTTTTGGAAGATTCCACAAGCAATTCGCAAACATTTCAAGAAATGTTATCATATGAACCTTGCGAACCGACTGTCCGGAGTACTACACAAGTGGCAGACAAGTCGTCACACGGACGATTGGTGGTTCTTCTACAAGATCAGACACCAAAGAAGGTTTGAAAGCATTATAATTTATTGACTAACTATCAGTTATGGGTCCAATATCGGCTAGCGACCATACAACTTAATACTTTCTACCGTAGAGACCAGACAGAGACACTATGTCCGTTGAACTCAAGCTGTCACACCCAGAGAACGAGTATGCATCATATCTTCTGGGAGTGTCTCACTGCAAAACAAGTATGGTTGAAATGGCTGGGTCGGTGGGTCGGTGGGTCGGAGAGGAACTTTCTGAAGCAGCTTTAGACACGTATAAAGCGGACATTGTTACCCGCTCGGCACCGATACCGGGAGACAGGATAAAATTGGCGATGATGAATCGTTATGGTAAGGTAAACTGCCAATTTGGGGCCTCCTGCCAATTTGGGGCCGCTCCTGGTTTTGCCCAATAGGCGTTGATAAAAATAATGTCAGCGTATCAATTGGTAGAAATAAACAAAATAACAGCGTATCGATTGGTAGATTTGTTCTTACTAATATTAAAAGGGGTAGGTGTGGTAAAGGTGATACAAAAACTCATATAAAAAAGCGGCCCCAAATTGGCATTTCGTACTTTTGCGAGACGCGAACAGAAAGAGTTAATATTTTTGATGCATTAGCCCATTAGCGATAGATAAACGGCTATAAAAAATCCTGATTAGTTGGACTTTTACCCAATACTTTTTTTTGCGACAGATTATAAATAGGAGAAAAGTTATGACTACAACAGTGTACAGAAATTAAAGAAGGCCCCAAATTGGCAGTTTACCTTAC
>MIQA02000314.1:0-13026 GCA_001887855.2 Sclerospora graminicola | reverse complement strand
CCGTACCGCCCAACAGGTTGCGCAAAGTTACGAAGAATGTGTGTTCAGGCGTTTCGGGGCGAGCGAGGTCATCCGGCACGATAGGGAGCCCGGATTTATGGCAGATGTATTCCGAGCTTTCAATAAGATCCTAGGACAGAAGCAGAGCGCCACTATGGCTTACCGCCCGCAGGCGAATGGAAAGGCTGAAAGGATGGTCCAGACCCTAACCAGAGCCCTCAAGATGTACGTGGTGGAGGCGGATCAATGCGACTGGGATGAATATGCCGAGAGACTGGTTTTCGCTCTCAACTCGTCGTACGGCCGGGTAAGGGGCGACACCCCTTTTTATCTGGCTTACGGATGGGATCCCCGATCCACTTTGGAAGCCGCCATACCAATAGGGTGCACCAGAAGCCGGGACAGAGACGCTCGCCGCTGGAGAATGGGAGTGCAGCGCCACTACTCACTGGCGAGGGAACAAGTAAACGAACGTCTCCGACAAGCAATCAAGGATCGCGCCGACCAAAACAACGACCGCGCCGGAGAACACGGCATCGAGCCCGGCTCCCAGGTGTGGCTGTATCTGGATCGGGTCAAGGAAGGTTATGCACGGAAGCTGGCGCATATGTGGCATGGCCCCTTCCGAGTGGCAGAACTGGTCGGGGATCATGCAGCTAAGCTGGTCACGGCCGGTACGGAATACAGCGTTTTCCCGATAGTACATGTCTCCAAGTTGAAGTTGGCGAAGCACTTCCCGGATCGCCCGAATATACGCCTGGCGGGGGAAAGCGACCGGTTAGATTTCGATGAAGCTCTGCTGCCGGAGGACAGTTGGGACAAGCCGTTAGACCCGGACGAGTACGAGGTAGAGGAAATTTTGGACGTCCGGAACGGACGGAAAACCCGGTTTGGGCGGATTCACAGGGAGTTTCTCGTGCAGTGGAAAAATTGCGAGGAGCAGTCGTGGGCGGACGAGCTAGACTTAAATTGCGGAGCTTTAATGAGAGAGTTCGACCGCCGGCGGACTAGCCGGAATCGCTTCGGGGTTATGCAGACCCACGAAGAAGGTGGGACAGAGAACTAGTCCGCCCGGTCCCAGGGCAACAGGCACGGCCGGACCAGATAACACCACTCAGCCGAGTAATCGGTGGATGGAGCTAGTCGGGTCCGATCGGCCTTTTTTCGGAGTTATCTTCGAATCAGTATGGTGCCGGATGGAATGGTTTTCCGAAGTTGTCTTCGATTCAGTATGGTGCCGGATGGAGTGGTTTTCCGGAGTTGTCTTCGATTCAGTATGGTGCCGGATGGAATGGTTTTCCGGAGTTGTCTTCGAATCAGTATGGTGCCGGATGGGAGAAGTCAGACGAAGAAGATGAGCAAGCGGTTACTTACGTAAAAAAAATGGAAAGAAAAGTGTATTATCGAGGTTAACAGCCAGTAACAAATAAAAAAGACGATGTATACAAGGCTAGCCTCGTGGGACACCCTTGACGAAGCTCAGCGAAACTTGTTCCGGAGTCGGGGTACGCGGAGGCCAGGGTGACGATCGGGATCCTGCCGAAACTGGTTGCGCCACGGATCTTGTTGGTCGAGCGCATCGAGCGAAGCTTGGAGAGTGGGAACTTGACACTTACCCAAACCCGGATACCAAGTCCCGCCTTCGGCCGAGATCCCGCTCTTCTCCACGCGGCGGGTCGCCAGATGTAGCATGATCGGGTGGAGGAAAATGTCCAAGTCGCAGTGGCCACGTTGGATTCCATCGACCACGAAGTTGCAGACCTTAGCCCAGCCCTCAGTCGCGCGGTTGCGACGGTTCTTGCGGTCGGTCCGGTACTTTGCTAGCTCGGGAGACTCGCGCCCGGCGGCAACGGAAATGCAAAGGTGATGAGTCGACTCCCAGATGGATTGTCCATGCCGGGAGAGGTACTCCTTGCAAACTTTCCGCAATTCCGCGAACCAGCCGGCTTGGGGTAGGCCGATGTCCGGCATCTCTGTCGCCAGTATGGCCCAAGGTTCCTGGGACAAAATTGCGTTCAGCGGCCCGATCGCCACTAGCTTGGCATTCCAGTCCTCGGCCTTGGGCACAGCGAGGGCCGGTGGGAATATCCACAGCGGCGGACGAGTCAACGACTTGGTGACCAGGGCACCAGTGAGGTCTTGGATACGCAGGCCTTCCAACTGCGCCTTTGACCAAGGGACCGCCGCGGCCAGTTCGGGGGCCGTCATGACCTTCCGGCGGGGAATCCACAACGGAGGAGACTCCTCTGAGGATTCCTTGGACTCGTTCTCGTCGAAGGCGAAGGGGTCCGGAGAAGGCAATTCCTCGAGGTCCTCAGTGGTAGCCTCGTCAGAATCCATCCCCGATAGGCCAGACGCTTCTTCTCCATCAGGAGAGGCGGTGGACGGACCTCGGGGATCATGAGGGGAGACGCTAAGGAGAGCCGGAGTAGTCGGGGCCTTCGACGAAGATCTGGCAGCGCGAGGACGACGGGGGGACTTTCCCGAAGCCGGTGGAGCCGAGATCGAAGTGGGTCTAGGACTTGGCCCGCTCTCCCCATGGGCTAGGGCCGCGCTCACCGGCGCGGTGGACCGTTTGGGCCGTTTGGCTGCCACGGGGCTTTGGAGCGACGCAACCCGACTGGATCGACGCTTGCCTTTGTGCCCAGGCGGATTTGCAGTGGACAAGGGAGAAGCCGCCTGCTGGTTGACTGGCGCTAGCGGCGGGTTAGGGTCCTGGGAAGTATCCCAAATCCGTAGGCGAGAAACTTTTTCCCGTATCACCGGTCGCTGGTCCGGGGGCGAGAACTCCCGCGTCAGATGTCTGGGCGGCCGCGGCGGAATTAGCAGCTGACGGAAGAAGGGGCGTGGCGGAAGCGGCCTGACCAGGGTCTCGCGGACAAGCCAAGTCAAGGAGGTGCCTGATAGCCTCCCGGATGGGGGCGGGACCCTTCATGAGACCTCTCACCCGGGACGCCGAAGCTGCTAGACGAGCCCGATCTTCCTTGAGAGAAGACAAGCAATCCGCACGCTCTTCCGCAAGCTGAGTGAACGCCTCCCGGGCTTCGCTCACACCCGATTGGGTTTCAGCGTATGCGGCCTCAAGCTCCCGGATCCGGCGCTTAAGGTCGGCCGATGCATCGGCCGATTGATATAGCGCCTTCTGGTATTTGGTCAGCTTCTTGGCAAGACGGATCCGGCGAAACTCCAACTTGCCCAGTTCCTGCTGCGCACCTTCCAACCGTTTGGAGAGCTTGATATAGCTGTCGTAGGGCGTCGTCAACTCACGCGCGGTCTGGAAAGACTCGATCATCAAGACTCGGAGGTTCGTGACGTTTTGGTCTAAGAGCATACACGGAGTGAATGAGTGAGGGGGCGAACCAGAACAGGTGGAAGATACTTACTTCGGATTTTCAAGGCAGCTATGACTTTCTGGTTTTGGACACGCTGTGAGTCCGACTGTTTTCGGAGGCGATCTCTCGCTTGGAGAAGGTCGGCGTTCTCACCTTCCAGCTGGCCAATTCGGTCGCGAGACTGAAAAGTCGCTAGGACTTCCCGGACCCGGGATTCGTCTGCTTGCTGGCTAGCCAGCCGGGCGGTCGTAGCCAACTCGGTGTTCGCTTGCTCTAGGCTGGCTACGTGAGCGGTCAACGCAGCGACTTGAGCTTGCAGAGCGGCCAGGTCAGGTTGCCCGGGGCGATGCTCTGGGCCGGCCTGATGAGCATCCGGTCCTCCGGCCGATGGCTGGGTATTGACCGGGGAGTGGCCCGGCACAGGAGCAATGGGGGCGTTGTCACGTTCAGACATAGGGGCGTTGAAATTCGAAGTGTGGGGAATGTGGTGAGCGCGTGCCTCAACCGTTGTGCGGCTGCGACAAGGCTCAGGGGCGGCTGTGGTGAAGTGCTCCAGAAGTTAACGGACTAATGATGATGGATGCCCGCATCGGATTGGCTGAAATGTCACCCTAAGCCGGATGCCCAGACCGGCCAGTAATAAGATGCAATTTGGGACTGCCAGGCGCCCTGTAGGCGGTCGGGCGGTGCCTGGCTGGAATTCGGGTCGGCGGGCCTGACAAGGGGCGAGGATAGTCGGATAAGCGGGCTGAGCAGACGGAAGGACTATGGAGGTTTGACGGCCGAGGCGCGGATGGTGGACGGCCAAGATGGCGGACTGTTCGTAAGGATGGAGAGAAGGGAGCCCGAAAGAAGAGTATTGTTCTAGTGGAAGGAGTATGCACCGGGATCGTAGGAGGGGCTGCCAAGGGATTGCTAGCGTCAGCGGCCGAGGGGCGCGGATGGGTGGCTATCCGGCCGAGCCGGTCGGGTACAATGTACCATTCGGACTGGTACCATATGGGTTCAGTGTACCGGCCGGGTTGGTACCATTTGGGGTTGGTGTACCGGCCGTACCGGTACACAGAGTCGGAGTTAGCCGTGTTGCGTGGGTAAGGTACATGACTGTTCAGGCGTGTTATTTGAGGTAGGTTACACGAAGGGAGTATTGGACATAGGATAAATCAGTATACGTTTCGCTTTCTTAGACACAAGTCGCTTTTATTGGTTCACGGCAGAGGGCTAACAAGGTCTCCTCTTGCTGTTATTGGTTTGCCCGGGGAAGGTAAGTTAACCCACCGGAAGTCCCCTGACCGGGAGTCGCGGCGACTTCGTATACTCGCCTCAAGTCGCCCGTGTTTTGAACACGGTATTAAGTTGGGAAGTGGTGACATTTGGCCTTCTGTGGAAGATGGAGTTAATCTGCCTTATTTACACATTTGGATTCGCCCTTCATTGTTATTGGTTTAGCTGGCCGATCGATTATTCTCGGTCCAGCCGGTACTATACAAACTTCAAGTGTCCTATTGGTTTAGCTGGCCGATCGACTATTCTCGGCCCAGCCGGCACTATACAAAGTTCAAGTATATTACCCAACGAGCTCCCCGGTGACGATTTCCGCCCAGGAGCTACCCCTAGTCCTACACTTCATCTCCCTATTGAACGGATTTACACTTTTCGCCCTAGGGTCCATCAAGAGAGCTAACCACCCAGTACTGACGGGTACACAAGGTGAGCTTTTAACATGCAACATTCGAGCAGTCGCGATCAAGCGGATGGAAGCGACCGATCCAGCCGGCCTCAAGCCGGATCGGATCATGACTCGGATGGACGGAGTACCCCCTCCGGTAGTCAGTCGTCTGGGACCCCCGTGGGTGTTCGCGTCTCAGGAAGATTTTCTGAGAGCGACTACACCACACGAACATGGTTCTCATTTGCTCTGGGACCTCCGGCATGTTGGTATGGTCACTGCTGGGAGTCGGATTGTACTGTGGAACTTCTTGAGCATCTTCAAAACTATCGTCCGATCCGACTCGACCAGGTTCAGGCTTCCTTTTCCTGTTCTTCGACTCGATCTTGGGGTCGATCTGCGTAATCCCTTTCGGGCCCAACGTCATACGTGTGACCCCAACCGAGGAGTCGGTGGAGGCCGCTCCAGATTGTGATGACGATTGATATATCGACTCAATATCCATAGGATATTCAACCAACTGTGATCGGTGCGAAGGATCCGCGATTGGCGACTGGACCACTGGGTTCGCCCCTAGTAACGAGGCGAGGTGATCATACCGAGTTGTCATAGCTTCTCTGATCGTCCCTTGATCCAGATCAAACAGCATATTCGCGTCGAAAGCACCAGTAGTGAAGCCAACTTCGTCGATCTGCGCCAAGAGATTCCTGATCAGATCAAGTTGACTGCCTGTGATCACCGGTCGGGTCGCCCGACCTTCAAGCTTCCCGATGATCTTAGGTTTAATGATCTTCATCACTCGGTTGGTAGCCAGGAACTTGTGAAACTCTCGAAGATAGAACAGTCGTTCCCCATCTTGGACGGTGGTCTTCTCGGCTGGTTCGATCTTCTCTTCGTCTTCCTCGAAGATCTTCGGTTTAGGTTTCACATATTTTTTAGGTGGATCACAATGATCCGCCCCCATGTTTTTTCTGTCTTTTTCCATTTTCTTCTTATGCATAGGATCAAGGTTAACACCTCGATCCTTTCCTGGGTTATAGTCAACTTTACTATAACCCAGATCGGCCCCGATCGGGGCCATGTGGGGAGTTGTTTCATCTTTAATCTCGACCTGGCACTCCACCAGACCAGGTCGATCATCGCTTCCTTTAGAAATGGACAGCATCGGAGGCGATACGCCTTCCTCCAATACACCCGAAAAAGTTTTCTCCACTTTGATTTTCACATCTTTTTCATCATCAAAGGAATCACGGTGATATCCTGAGTCACCAAGTGATCCGGGCACGCGCACCATTGTGGTGGAGCCGATTTCCAAATCCGTGACCGAAGTCGTGGGTGGAATCCGGATACCCACTGGCCCGGACGACCAACTATCGGAGGGGGTACTCCGTCGATCCTGATCAGCATCAGAATCAGATGAATCACCATTGTGATGACTGATCTGATCCTCCCGGTCATCTGGCCGGTCTTCATGCGCGTCGGGATCTATGTTTATCTTCATCTCACTTTGTGTACCCGTTGATCGGGGGTGGTTACACTCACTTAGGTGGACTCGGTGACGAAAACGATGATCTTGATCAGGTCGGAGGGATGACCTTCTCGAGACGGGGGGTGTCCTCGGGTGGAAATCTTCACCGGAGAACGGGTTGGGTCGATACTTAATCAGTATCTAGGCACTGATCAGGAAAGCTCGTCAGATCAGGCCAGCCAATCAGAGAGAGATAATACGAAACCAAGAAAACGCGATCAAACCACGATCTTCCACAGTAATCCACAAACGTTATCTCCACAAAACCTATTCCAATATTATTGACGTGTTCCAAACACGTGTGCGTTGAGGGTGAGGTTCGATCACCTAAACAAACCCGTCGGGGGTCTTCCGGTAAGCCAAAATGCGTCGAAGCGCGTCTTAACCGGGAATTAGTTGAGCAAGAGGGGACAAATCAACCCTGTGCTCCCAATGACCGCAACGCGTGGCGGAGCGACTCTTTTCTTAGGGGGAAAATCAAAACCTGTTACTATATATGCAATGTCCTATACCTGTGTACCATACACCAACTCATGCCTGATCTATACTTCGAACCTGTTTACTTCGTCGCACGGTTGCGTAGCACCACCTTGCCCATCCTGGCCGCACCTTCAAGCTAATCTGTACCACCTCTGCCCTGATCACGACCCGACTCTTCGAAAGATCTTCAACCCATCCCGATCTTCAACAAACGACTTTGAAAACACTTGAGACCTGCTCTTCAGCACTTGTCCACTTCGTATATAGTCCAACCAAACCGAGAACTTACTTGCCCTCGCATATCAACGCTGATCAGAGGCTGATCAGCCCTGATCACGATCGCCATAGTGATCGACCAAGTGATCGGGTGGTGATCAGGCTGATCAGCCCTTGATCACCTCGGGAATGCTCTGGGTCATCATCATCACGACTCAATTCATCTTCTAAACCACACTTCTGATCTTTATACCCCGTCAGGACAACCATACAACACCGATCTCGGCTGATCAGGCCTGATCAGGCCTTGCCACGTCATCTTCGGACCAACCAAAGGTTCTCATCACTCACACAACCTGTCACTCCACATGCCCGACTTCATTCCACATCTAATCTTCATTGCTCGGGCATAATCAGCCGATCAGGCCGTAACTTCGTGTCATGATCAACTTCAACCACTATACCGTTCATAGATCGGCTAGACGGCTGTCCCTGACACGTCATGTCAACAGTTGCTCACCTCGTTTTACATCCACGGGAACTCCACTTAGTAGATCGTGATCTCCATCGTTCCATCAGTGTCTGGGACTGGGCGTAGTGACAGTACTTGGCTGATTTCTTCACATCGTGAATACCCGTTGTCCGCCACCTTTTCATCGTAACTGTGATCGGCCTTTCCCACCCGTCATATGTTGATGGGTGTTCCATCGTCACCAATCAACGGCCATGTGTGGTCCACTTCGTTCTCAATATTTTCTGATCGCTTTACCACAGCCGCCCCTGAGACTAACTGTAGCCGCGCAACGACTGCAGTTCGACTCATTCACTTCCAAATTTCCTCTTTGGCGATCACCATGGCTGACTCGAGCCGATCTTCTCTTCCTTCTTCGTCATCTTCGGCTGCCCGTCCGATCACTGCCTCGCCTTCCGTTTTCAGTTCGACTGATCCCGCGACCGCCCCGATCGCGACTTCGGCGCCGATCACGACCAGCCTCATCCGTCCCACGACAACCATGACTCCGTATCGCCCGCCTTGGAATCCTCCCGCTCGACCTTCTTCAGATCGCCCCCTCCGTTACTTGGAACAGCTCGCTCGTCTAATAGATGGATCGGGTCCACTCACGTTGGGGTCCGTGGAAGCTTGCCGGCTACGGTCGGAACTCCGAAGTGCAATTCCCGAGTTGGTTTCTCTGTATGATACCAATCGGGCACTTAACGCTGAGTTATCCGACCGTCGGATCGTTGTCGATTCCTTGGCACATGATTCTGCTGATCTGGCTGCCCAGCTGTCGACTCTCCGGCTAGATCACGACCGACTTGACCAAGACTTGCAAGACATGACTGATCGCGTTCAGAGTTTGACGATGGAGCGTGATCAGTTATCAGCTGACCTCGCTGCTCTGCGTCTCTCCAGACCTTCGTACACCGTCGCCTCTTTACAGTCGCTGATCGGTTCGCTGACTATTACCGTCCGCCGTCAAGGTACGTTTATCCCGTTCACTTCTTCTGTAATCCGTATATGACTCTCCATGTTTATTTCCAGACGAACGTATTGAGGCGATGAAAGACTCGATGGTCGAGATGGTGGACCATCTACAACGGCTCGATGATCACCGTCTCGACCGTGATCAGCTGCTTCGCGACAAGATCTGCACTGCCGAGGACGTAGAGCGTCGGGAGGTCGAGGTTCGCTATTCGGATGAGCAGGTCCAGCTCCTGGTCAAGCAACTTTCCGATTCTCGCATCGGCCGCGCCGACATACAGAAAAGGTTGTGCGAGAGTCGGAAGGCGGCTGAAGATTGCCGGCGCGAGCTTAATCTTGCTCGGGTTAAACTTGAAACCCTAGAGCTCGATGATCGCGCCTGGCTCCAGCATAACGCCGACTTGAGGAACCTTGCGGTGCAGACTATGGAGAGGTGGACAAACCCGAACACCGGTTCGGAGTCAGTTCGGACGGTTTTGCAACGGCTTCTTGAGCTGATCAGCTCCTTCACTCCGTCTGGAACACCACCACAGTCTCCCGAGTCTGCCCCGCCATCACCCGCGTCTTCCGTCGCTTTCTTGCCGGCCCATAGTGCTGATCAGCCCGTGATCAGCACTGCAGCGGCTTCTGCGTCTACTCCATCCCGTTTACCAGCGACTTCGAGATCAGCCTCCTCGGTCTTGAGTTCTGCGAAGCGCAAGCGGACCAGCTCGTCGAAGAAGAAGATGGCTCCCGCCAAGCGCTCTCGTCTTATGGTTGACTCGGACGATGAGTCGACTGATCTGGACGAGAGGACGTTGTCTGTTCTGTCCCGATCGCGCAGTACTGATCGCCGTGCTCCAGTGCCGACCGTTTCAGGCGTAAGTTCGTTGGCCCAGGCCGTTGCTTTGCTTGAGTCCGAGGACGAGGACGACGATGATCTTGAGGAGGAACAACCGGCTCCGGCTGTTCCCAACGTTCCTCCACCGGTCAATAGGACAGTGATCGCTTTTCACGGGCGTTTTCATCCCGGCGAGCCGGTCGTCGATCGAGCAGGACGATTACAGCTATAATCCGAACCAAAGGTTCATGGATTTATACGTCGTCATGCAGGGCAAGCCGACTTCTGCTCACATGGCCACTCGGAAACCTTGGAGTGCTGATCAGGTATGGGATCTGACGCCTCAGGTTCTTGCTGTGAGGCACAAACTCGTCCCTCGCTTGTGGTCCCGCCCGCCAGGCTGGATCTTTCCGACAAGATCGCCGGCGCCCAAGGATAAGCAGTGGCAACCGAGGGTGCTGACCAGAGGCGCTATCGATCTTCGGATTGATTCAGCACCTTGGGATGTCCTCATGACACCTATGCCCGGGCTGGCGTTTCCCAATCACCCCTGGTTTGTCGATCTGCAGGGACGTTTGGCCCTGTATTACCAGGAACACATCCAAGCGATATGGGAGGCGACCACCATTTCCCGATCACGGCGGCGATCCGCAAGGACGCGTGGATCGAGCATTACCATCATGCTCGCAAGCGTCGACGCACCAAAGCGGGGCTGCCTGGGCCGCGATCTGCGATCATGTGGTCAACGGGATTCAGCGCGGCGAGTGCGATCTGGACGTTTTCTTGTTTCCTGCCGTGCTGCATTTACCTGTTCGTCGGGCGGGATCGCGAGGACTTAAGGCTGACGGCGGGGAGTGGTATCCCGGTTATGGACATCCAACTCCGATCGGCACGTTGCGTGATTCCCTGATCTGGACCGATCAGCAGGAGCCTTGGCGGAACCAGTTCCGATCAAGCCCCATGGATCATCCGGGGTTCGCGGTTTCTCGCCTGCGCACGAAGTATGGCCCGTGATTGTCGTGACAACCAGCTTTCGTTTCGTTTTTTCCATAATCATTAATATATCACGACAGTTCTTGATGATTTTCACGTTCCATATTCACACTTCCTGTTCAGGTCCCACTATTGTCTTCGTCTTGTATGTCGATCGCTCACATGTATGCAAATATAGTTCTCGTGCATTATATGTATATATATACATCCATTTACTCCAAACCAGCTCAACCACCCTGATCTCCACTTGCTCGACCATTACATTTGGCTGATCGGTCACAATGTGTCAACCCAGGCTATTGAGTTGCCCTCTTCGTGGGTTTGCATCACTCCAAATCGATTTCGTCTTACCCGATCACGCTCAAATTCTCTTAATACAGCTCCACAGTTCAGATCACGTTCATCTACCCACTCGGGATCGTCATAACCCTTCCATCGAACCAAGTAATCACGATGGGTTCGGCCAAATCGGGTCCTCTTGCCTGATCGGGTATCCAAAACCTTCTCCACTTCAAATTCGTTCTGGTCCAACGTTCTTTCCCAACTGTCTTCGGGTAAGAGAGCTTCGTCGAAGTCAAACCTTGGCTGATCATCGCATGACAGTCTGGTTTTAGGCCGATCAGGGTATTCCCGAACCAGTTTCAGCTTCGACAAGTGGACGATCGGGAAAATTCCGTAATCGGTACCTGCAGTAATCAGCCGAGCGGCATGATCACCGATCAGTTCGGCTATACGGAACGGTCCATGCCACATATGTGCTAACTTCTTGGCATATCCTTCTTTCACGCGATCCAAGTAAAGCCAAACCCTTGATCCCGGCTCGATATTATGCGAATCAGCCTGATCATTGTTCCGATCAGCTCTTTCTTGGATGGCCCTCCGCAATCGTTCGTTGACTTGCTCCCGCGCATGTTGGTAGTGACGTTGGAGTCCCATACGCCATCGACGAGCTTCGCGATCTCGACCTCGGGTGCATCCAACAGGGATCACCGACTCGATGGTAGATCGGGGGTCCCAACCATACGCCAAGTAGAACGGAGTATCTCCCCTGATCCGATCGAAAGAGGAATTCAACGCAAAGACCAGTCTCTCTGCATATTCATCCCAGTCTTGTTGAGCGGAGTCCGCGACATACATCTTGATAGCTCTGGTTAGCGTCTGTACCATCCGTTCGGCTTTACCATTCGCCTGCGGACGGTATGTCATGGTCGCGCTCTGTTCTGGCCAAGCATCTGATTGAATGATCGGAAGACTTCGGTCATGAAACCTGGTTCGCGATCATGCCTGATCACTTCACTGGCTCCAAACCGTCGAAAAACACATTCTTCGAAACTGCAAGCGACTTGTTGGGCTGTTCGGGTAGATCCCGCCTTCGCGATCACCAATCCCGTGAACAGATCAGTCCAGATCAGCAACTCTGTGTTGCCCTTGAACGATTTTGGCAGGGACGGTATGTGATCCATCGCTATCACTTGGAAAGGGTAGGTCGCCTGGATATTTCCAGGTGATCTACCCCGGATGTTTGGCATACCTTTTCCGGTTTCGCAATCCGTACATGTCCCGACAAACTTTTGTATACTTCGATATAAGCCTCCCCAATGAAAATGCTTGCGAATCCTGTGATACGTTCGACCTACGCCCTGGTGGCCATCCTCCAAACTGACGTGATAATGGTGTAAGATATCAGCCTGTAAAGTCTCCGGGATCACGAGCCTTGCTGATCGGTCCAGATCTGCATCGGCTTGATCAGCTTGAACATAGTAAAACAATAGATCATTTTCGTCGATTTCGTAGTTGGACGCGATCTTAGCACAATCTTTTGCATCACCCTGGCTCAGCTTCTCCAGATCACCCTTTAGAAACGCCTTCAAATCAACGATCCATTTTTCCTCGTCTTGTGCCTTGAGAATTCTTCCGATCCGCATCTCCTGTACTATTTCTTCTGTCAGGCTTTCTCGAGAGAGTGATCTGTTAGGTGGTGATCTGGTTCGTGATCTCGTCATAATCGAGATCTGGGCTGCTTCCTTTTCATCTTCCACACGAATCAGCTCAGGCAGCCTATTGATCTCCACCAGTTCTCCCAGCAATGCTTGATCAGTAACTATAGATCCGGCCTGATCACGCATGGCCATAGTGGCGAGGTGATCTGCACTCCGATTCCAATCACGTTTCACATGTAAGAGATTATGCCTTGGCCATCCACGTAAAGCTTTCATAACGCGATCGTTCAGTAGCTTTAAACGTGGTGCTTTACATTTGATCTCTCTGTAGTAGTTGAGATTTAATCTGACATATGTATAATAAAAAAAGATTATAAAAATGGAAATTCCTTCAAATTACCTAAATAGCTTGGGTCCAGTGATCTGCCGAATTACCAGGTTTGAATCTCCGCATATGATTACTCTTCCAATCTTCTGCTCTTGCAAGAGATCCAAACCTAGCAGCAGACCGCGATATTCGGCCTCATTGACCGTGATACCTGGAGTATAATCTAAACCGGCCGAT
>MIQA02000313.1:0-15355 GCA_001887855.2 Sclerospora graminicola | reverse complement strand
AGATCGGACACTTACGTGTCTTTGGATCACATGGCTACGCTCATGTCGATGACGCCAAGCGATCAAAACTTGATCCTAAGAGTTTCAGGTGTTTGTTTCTTGGGTATGCAGAGAGCGCAAAAGGGTATCGTGTGTTTGACTTGGAGAGCAACAAGGTCAAGGTGATACGCTCAGTAAAGCTTGACGAGCGTGAAGTGGACGGAATATACTCCACAGTTTCACCACAGCAAGTGACGATCACGCATGTAACCAAGGAATCTGGGGATGCAATTGAGATTAACAATCCTAATCAGCCTACACCGGAAGGGCCCATGGAAGGCGTTGAATCTGATGCCCCGGACGTAGAGATGAGTGATGCCGAACCAGGGCGAGAAGTTAACATGCCTCATCTTCCTTCGTCTCTCAGTCCATCAAGGACTGGTTTTGAGCTTGAACCATACAGCTCGCCCAATCGTGAATTCAATGAAGACAGAATAGTGTTTCAACCTAGACCAGATCGAATGAGACGACCGCGCGAGCCCATACTTTTTCTAGAGGATGGTTTGGGCAATGACGAAGAACAAAAGATGGAAGAAAGTGACGATCGGCCAACTTCAAAGCGGGCAAGGATTGACGAGGAAGGACTTATAGCCGAAGCAGTATTGGCTTACGCTGCTAATGTTGGCGAGGCGGACGATGCCCCAACAACATATCAGCAAGCAATGAACAGCGATGATGCTCAAGAGTGGGTGAAGGCGATGAGCGCGGAACTCAAGGCTCACGAAGAGAATGGTTCATGGACGTTAGTACCAAAGAGAATGAATGTTCGTCCAATTGGATGCCGATGGGTGTTTGCGAAAAAGCGCAATGAGCACGGACAGGTGACACGCTACAAGGCCCGGCTTGTCGCAAAAGGATTTAAGCAGAAGTTTGGTATTGACTTCTTTGAGGCGTACTCGCCAGTGGCAAACATGAACTCCATAAGGGTTGTGCTGTCAGTCATTGTTGCAAAGGGATACGTGACCGAGCAGCTAGATGCGGATACAGCGTTCCTAAATAGTGACCTTAAGGAACAGGTGTACATGGAGGTACCGACCGGTATATCCAACTCTGAAAATTTAATGTGCAAGCTAGACAAGGCTATTTACGGACTCAAACAGGCTGCGAGTGCATGGAACAAAACGATTCATGCTGTTTTCTTGCAAATAGGGTTTCGTAGCAGCGGAGCAGATCAATGTATTTACGTCAAGTGTAAAAACGGCAGCTACGTCTACGTGTGCCTATATGTTGACGATATGATCATTGCTGCCAAGAAAAGCAAGGAGATTCAGGAGGTGAAAGCGGCTCTGAAAGATTCTTTTAGGATGAAGGATTTGGGAAAGGTCAAATTTATTCTTGGAATGGAGATCGACCACGACGAAAATTGCAGCACGCTCATGATTCGGCAGACCCGGTATATTGACGACGTGGTGCAAAGGTTCAACCAAGAAGATGCCAAGCCAGTGACCAACCCATGTGAATCGGGGTTAAAATTGTCGAAAATGCAATCGCCAACTACAGAGGGCGAAAGAATCGCTATGAGATCGAAGCCCTACAGATCTCTGATTGGATGTTTGTTATACATCACAACGTGTACGCGTCCTGATGTGGCATATGTGGTCACCCAATTATCCCGATTTTTGGAGAATCCAGGTCAGCAACACTGGAAGGCTGCGATTCGGGTACTCCGCTATCTAAAGACGACAAGAGACTACGGAATTATCTACGACGGTAGCACCAGCGAAGTGCATGTTACAGCATACACGGACGCGGACTGGGGCAGCAACATCGATGACCGACGCTCGGTATCGGGAACAATGGTAATGATTGGTGGTGCACCGGTAATTTTCAAGTCCAAATATCAGCGTACGGTGGCGCTGAGTTCTGCTGAGGCGGAATACATGGCTCTCAGCCTATGTACTCAAGAAGTTTTGTGGGTTCGCACGATGCTCAATGATCTGGGTCTCCAACAAGTGGGAGCTACGGAGATTTGGGAAGGTAATCAAGGTGCAATCGGGCTGGCCAATAATGCAGGATATAACGGTAGAATCAAGCACATTGACATTCGTTATCACTTCATCCGAGAGAATGTGGCACGAGAAACCATCATCGTCAAGTACGTATCAACGATGGACCAGTTGGCGGACATGCTAACCAAGGCTCTGGGAACCAAGAGACTCAAGTATTTGATGCTGGCTAGTGGCATCGGACCCAGGCGCGTATAGCATAAGCGGCGAGTGGGAGTGTTGATATAGCGCCGCATATTAAATACGACCAGCATAGTATACCAGTAGGGTACCGGTTTGATACCGGTTATGACGTCATCCTAATGACGTCATTAGATGACGTCAGAAGCTTCTTAAGTGTTCTTTGAGGTTCCATAAGAATGATTGGCTTAGAAGTAGCAATAGGTTTGCGAACTAAGGACCATTAAAATATATTTACTTTTCATTTTGCCGAATACTACAAAGGTCTCCTCCTCAACATTAACAAACGCATTGTCCAACACTCCGTATAAAATAAAGACTGTATCGCCACAATGTGTAAAACCAAATGTTGTATTACACTTTAAGGGCTCCGAATTGTGTTTCTTTCCGAAAGCTTACTCCTGCTCTTTTACTGCTTTCCCGAGCGGGGTATATTTGCAAGAATTTCTTTTATATTCCACTGATAATGTTAACAATGTTTTGCAGGTATATTCAGCGTAGTTATTTTTCAATGCTGACGGCCTAGACATTAACTTCAGGATCGGAACCGCTTCGGCGCCTTTTTCGCGGACATGGTTTGTAGCAAATTTGTTACCTTCTCTTGTCCACCACCGTTGTCCTGTGTACTACGGAGATAAAGTTCCTTAAAAGGTTGAAAAGCGCCTTTTGCGCCTGGATGTGAAGAACATCAATTGATTGAACAGTGACGTCCTAATTGATAATTTCACTGGAACGAGACTCGTCAAGTGATTAAATACTCATCGACGAACATTAACGTTTGAGACGATCCTCGTCAAGCTAATTAATATTTCGGGACGAATTTAAATGAGCAGCAGTGCCACTGATCGCTTCACTAATCTCTTCGTTGAGGGGCAAATTATCAAGGTTAATTCCTTTATATATACCCGCATCTGTCGCTTTGCTAAGATGCCTTAAGTTCCGGTTGATCGACATGGTTTTGAAGCCGCATTCAAAACGTGATGAAACCCATCTGCTGTCATGTGGCAGAAATTACATTTGTCCTTGTTAATGGCGCCAAAAAGGATTGTCGTCAACGATAACATCACCGATCCGATGGATTTGGCATCTTCGAGTCTGGCTGGACGTAACATCCAAATGGTGTAGCTATACGGGGGATTCTATATCCTGTTGGAATTACAGGTTGATTTTCGATGAAAATGAAATTCCAAGTTAACAAAACAGCGTGGACCACTACATACAAATTTTAGGTTATAAAGTACGGTTTAGCACTTAATAACTTAAAATACATTTTATTATCCTTTTTACCTTACAACGACACAAGCAACAGACTTCTAGTGGTAGTGCGGGGCGGGGCACCTCTACCAACTAACTTGAACACTAAGTAGAAGAACAGGGTTGCCAGTAATTTCTAACCGGATTGCAGGCACCGGGCGCTACATTGCTGGTGCCTGCTACTTTACGCTAAGTCTACTTTCCAACAGGTTATGAGCCCAAGGAACTACGGGCTCTGGCCGCATTTGAAACTACTGGAAGTGAATTGTCTGTGGAGTTCTATCTCGTTTCAATTTTTACGTTTTGTTTCGATTACTGGAGACTATCTTGGTTTTCTCGTGTGGATTGTTTCTGGTATTACGACTACGAGCAGATTTCTTTCTGATTTTAAGTTTCTCAGTGTTGGTTTTAAAAGATGGATGACGACAAGGCCGAAAAGGCCGACACGAATATGGAGGTGATTTTGGAGTACCTCAAGCGCATGGACCGGCGCCTCGAAGCAGTAGAAGAGGCGCGGTCGCAGGGTTCGGCTCCCAGCACGTCGCCAGGGTCCAACAAGGGATCTGAATACGCGAGTGCTTTTAGGGACACCCTGAAGAACCACGGGCCGTTCGGGATGAAACCCTGAACGACCTCGGTGGTGAAGACGGTATTGGGCGCGGGGGTGGTCTAAGGGGCGGTGAAGAGGCCTCACCACCGATGCAGGCGCCGGGAATCAACGTACCGGGAATGGCAGCCGGGGCAGGAGTGCCGGGAATGACAGCCGGCGTGGGTATGCCTGTAAATTTAGGTGGTAACCCGGTGGCAACCACGAACGGGGTTAAAATCCCAAGGTTAAGCTGCCAAAATTTCTCTGGAATTGAAATTTACGCAGGCCTAGGGTCGGGGCTCAAGCAGTGGGCGTATCTCTTTATCGAAGCCCTGGAGATAGCCGAAATTGCTTCCGGTTTCGTATGGAACGACCGTTTAAAGGTCAACAAGTTGGGAGAGCACCTGGAAGGTGTTGCTCTCAAGTATTTCCAGGCTAACATTGGTACCTGGTTGCAAGCGTCGCCGAATCTTTATTTCGTGCTGGAGCAAATGCTGAGTGCGTTCAAAGTGAACATCTCGCACTATCAGGCAGCACAGCTTTTCGCGGCCGAAAAGGACCCAAAAAGGTCCTGGACAGAGCATTTCCTGTACCTGGTTGCGTTGGCCCGTGAAAGTGATTCGAACGAACGCTTAATTGTGGAAAATATTGTTAAGTTTGCGGCCCCAAGGTTGAAAATTGCGTTGATGGTGCGGTACAATCCGCAAAGACAAGACCACCTGCAGCACGCCCAGGAATTGATATCCTGGGTGCAAGAACTGGTCGATGACGCTTACAAGCTTAAGCGACCGGGTTTTGGACGACCCGCGGTAAACTCGATAAATGAGCAGGGTGGCAAACGTGTCTGTTATGGTTGTGGGCTCGAAGGGCACATAAAACGAAATTGCCCGCAACAAGAGCCCAAGAAGGGCCATCACAGGAACGAAAGACGCGGGCGGCAGGGCCCCAAGGATAACAAAAGACGTTTTGTGCTGTCTACGAGCGAAAGCGCGGAAGAAGATGCCGAAAAAGCAGTTTTCGGTGATGATTTGTGGATTGTGGACAGTGGGGCGAGTCGCCACCTAGTTTCAGACGAAAGTCTTCTGGAGGATGCGCGTGAATGCGGTCAGGAAGACGCATTAACCCTTCCAGACGGTGGGTCGCTACAAGTGACTAAAGTTGGACAAGTCACACTGCGCGCAAGTGATGCTACTACAAGAAGCGTCAAGATTACGCTTACTGAGGTTTACTTTGCGCCGAAACTGGCGAAAAATCTCATATCTTTGGGTTGCTTACGAAAGAAAGGCTGCATCTTAAGAGATAACGGAAAAAGAATGGAGTTAGTTTTTCGAAACCAAGTTTTGTTTGATATTGAAGTTTATGGTTCTGTTTTTGTGGCTCATCTGCGTGCAGACAAACCATTAAATTGCAGTAAAACGTTTACAAACATGGTTATGAACGTAGCCCAAAGTGATGTAGGAGACGAAGTGCAAGAAGGCACCCTACATCACTTCCATGCACGGCTCGGGCATATTTCTTACGACGCAGTTGAAAAATTGGCCCGAGACCCGAGGTCAGGCATTAGAATTACGGACCACTCACGTCCTAATTGCCTGACCTGTGCAGAGGTCAAGGGATACAAAACTAAACAACCAAAACAAGATTCCGGAAGGCACTCACCGATCGATCGCGTGGGTGGGGTGATATGCAGTGATTTGAAAGGCCCAATAACCCCACGCGATCGGCGTGGAAACAGATTCCTCGTAGTGTTTGTGGATCACTACAGTATTTACGTGCGGGTTTTTGCAGCACGAACGAAAGATTGTGCCGCAAAAATGTTTGAACACTTCTTGTGTTGGTTTGAACGAGAATTCGACTGCCGCATCCACGTCCTGCGCACTGACGGCGGAGGAGAATATCGCACGGTTGATTTGTTCTGCAAGCAGACGGGTGTGCGGCGTCAAGTCACCGAGGCAGGCACACCGGCGTCAAACGGCAAGGCCGAACGGATGAACCGGACCATTTTTAACATGGTCCGGTGCATGATCTTTGGGTCGGGTGTGCCCTTAGTTTTCTGGACGGAGGCGGCGGAGTATGCCACGTACATACTCAACCGCAGTCCGACCAGAGCAAATCCGGGAGGGCACCCCCGATCCAAGTTCTTACGAAAAAACCAACAAATATTGGAGATATCGCGGTTTTTGGATCCCCGTGCATGGTGTACAGGGATCCGCGGTCGAAGTCGCTTGCGAAACACGCCGAAAGGGGCTTGATTCTGGGAAAAAGCGACGAAACGAAGGGGTACAAGGTTTTGCTACTGAAGGATCGGGTCGTAACGACCACAAGACACGTCACCCAGATTGAAACCCTGAGTGACGCTGCAAACCAGCAAATTGCAAAGCTATTGGGCGACCCCGAGGAAGGGGCACCCGTATGTGAAACGCGCCCGAAAATCGCAGAGACTAAAGAAGACGGGTCGACCGGGCGTACCAAGGAGCGAAAACAAGCTGAGGTGCGGAAATCGGGACGTAAGGTAAAGGCGCACCGAAGGCAGCAGCGCTCCAAAAACCGAGGCAGAAAGGAAAAGCAAAGGGAAAGTCCCGGGACCGGGTAGGCACCTCGGAATCAAACGATACCGAAGGTGCCTCGGCAGAACAGGAACCGGGTGAAGTGACCCCGGCTGTTACAAGTGACCATGGAAGCAATCTTTTATGTGCATTTGCGGCTGTAGAGTCGGGTGCAGACGAAAGTCGTGCAGCGGCATCTGAACCCGACCCTACGAACTATTTCGAGGCCCACAAGGGCAAGTTATCTCGTGAGTGGAAAGAAGCGGAAGATGCAGAGTTACGGTCTTTGGAGGAGCTAGGAACCTGGAAAGTTGTACGAAAAAGAGATGAAAAGAAGCCCCTGCCCACAAAGTGGGTATATAAGACAAAATTAAAGGCCGACGGGACTGTTGAGCGCCGAAAGGCTCGGCTCGTAGCCCGGGGCGATCGCCAAATTTTTGGCGAAGATTATTTCTTTACGTTCTCGACTGTACTGGATCTAAATAATGTTAAGATGATTTTGGTTATGGCAATCATCTGGAAGGTGCCTGCACGGCACGGTGATGTGCCCAGTGTCTATCCGAAAGCGTCGACCGAAGAAAATTACGAGATACATTTAAAGGTGCCCAAGGGCATGGAAGTATCGAAGGAGAAACTCGAGGAGTTAGGCGCGAAGACCGAAAACGACGTGGTATTGAAGTTGGAAAGGAACCTTTACGGATTGAAACAGGCAGGGCGTCTCTGGTACGAATTGCTAAGAGACACCCTGGTGAAACTAAAGTTTGTGCAGTGTCTCACTGACACTTGCATTTTTGTTCGAAATGACGACAGTGGTTCGGTCCTAGTGGGAGTCTATGTTGACGACCTACTAGTGACCGCCACTGATGCAAGTTTGGTTGAAAATTTCTTTGCGGAAATGGCAGTTTTGGAATTGAAAGACCTTAGAAAGGTCGAAAATTTTTTGGGTATGCGGATCGGAGGAGATCCGGAGAGCGGTTATTGGATTGACCAAGAAATAACGATTAATGAAATGTTGGAAAAACATGGATTAAAGGACGCGAACATCGTGAGGACCCCGATCATGGAGGAAGAAGCTCCTGAAAGTTCGGACTCACGTTTGACGGCGATCAAGGATGGAAAAACCCCCACGATTAGGGAATTTCAATCGTTGGTCGGCAGTCTACTATGGATCTCACGGTGCTCGCGTCCGGATATTGCATTTGCGGTGCATAAGGTGACCAGAAGGACCCATGCACCGACGTTTTTCGATTTCAAGATGGCGAAGCGAGTCGCGAGGTACCTCAAGGGAACAAAGACTCTAAAGCTGAGTTTGAAACATGATGATGGCGAAGCTATGCCTGTGCGCATAGTTAGCTACAGTGACGCGGATTTTGCGACTGACAAGGCCGACCGCAAGAGCATCAGCGCAAGAGTAATTTACGTGAATGGTATTGTGGCGGGATGGAGTTGCAAGAAACAGGGTGCAGTCGCGCTTTCGACAGCCGAGGCAGAATTCGTGGCTGCCGCTGTCGGTGGAAAACAAGCGCTGGGCATAAGAGAATTGCTTGGTGAGATTGGAATAAATTCACGGGCGCCGATTGTCTTAAAGATAGACAATCAGGCTGCCATCAAACAATTGTTAAATGAAGCGAGTGCCGCGAGCACAAAACACGTCGACGTGAAGCTGAAATTCGTGAAGGATTACACGAGGAAGGGCAGGATGAGGCCTGAGCACGTTTCGAGTGCTGATATGGTGGCTGATCTTCTGACGAAAACGTTGAGTGCTGCAAGGATTGGAGAGTTACGAACCAGATTGGATTAATTTAAGTTTTTCTTTATTGTTTCTTATCGGTTGTGATTGGAACTGGTTGGCATCACTAAGCTGAGCGGTATGGAGTGAAGTTACGTACCTGTGGTGATGTGGAAAATTGCATGTGGTTGCATGGAGGTCCCGGAGTTTTGGAAGGAGTGTTGGAATTACAGGTTGATTTTCGATGAAAATGAAATTCCAAGTTAACAAAACAGCGTGGACCACTACATACCAATTTTAGGTTATAAAGTACGGTTTAGCACTTAATAACTTAAAAATACAATTTATTATCCTTTTTACCTTACAACGACACAAGCAACTGACTTCTAGTGGTAGTGCGGGGCGGGGCACCTCTACCAACTAACTTGAACACTAAGTACAAGAACAGGGTTGCCAGTAATTTCTAACCGGATTGCAGGCACCGGGCGCTACATTGCTGGTGCCTGCTACTTTACGCTAAGTCTACTTTCCAACATATCCAACTTACGTTTTGGCTAAATCCAACTTTTGAGTCATCAAGGGTGAGGGTCGCCAAAACCCGTACCTCTTTTCCCAACCTTTGTACCCGTTACATGGTACACGCTATTACTGAACCAGACCATACTTTGCACGACTGATAAGCTCTTCGTGTCGGCGACGAGTTACTCCAGGGATTGTTACCTTAATGACAATAAAAAGAAAGCAGAGGCAATAGCAGTGCTCTGGTCTGGTTAAAGCAAAACGTATTTCAGGATCACATCCAATAACTGTATTGCGATCTTCTGCGAAATGTTTCGAAGTAAATGAACAGGTTCAGCTTTTAGGGCGTCGACGATACGCCAGGTACGATCGATAGAGATCTTTTAATACAAGACAGAAGCGTTCGTTGATTGATATATTGTTTTAGTATTTCTAACACACTGTGGTTGGGTCAGTGTCTACCTCGTACTATGCTCGGCAATGCAAAAGATGTATGGTTAGATTTCATTTTAGCACGAATCCTTCTCGTTTTTTGTAGCTTCTCAATTTTATCGTTTCGTGTAAATACTCTACTCGTTCGTTGTGTTTAAATAGAGAAGAATTGCATCCTTTGGGAATGTTTACTTGTGCCAGAAGTAAACATTCACGAAGAATTGCATCCGTTGTGAATGTCTACTTCTTACACAAGTAAATATACCCATCTCTTCTCTCTTTAAACACAACGAGCGAGTCAAGTATCTACCCGAAACGATAAACTGAGAGAAACATAATGAACAATTTGTCAAAAGTAAAGACATCAACCATTTTTTTTGGGTGGAACAACACTTTCTTGGTCCTAACCATTTTTGGCAGCCCTGGCAAATTTTTGGGTAAAGTTACACTATTTTGGCCCTAACCATTTTGGCGACCCTAACCCTTGATGACTCAAAAGTTGGATTTAGAGTTGGATATAGACTCCCCCAGCAATACCCACAGAAGTATGACAAAAACATAAACATAGCTAAAAATGCGGGTTTTATACTACACACTGATGGAATCGCACAATTTTTTGAGGGTTGCAAAGGAGCAGGCAAAGCAGCGTCAAAGAAGCATCCCGGTGCGGGTCGGTGTCTTCCATGCTTGAACACCCGCTGCCATCCTGTAATTGGAGCCCAATTGTCCCGTTACGCACAACGAGGTGACATTCAAAGACTATATACATTAAAGCTCTCATTACTTTGGTCTATGATGATGCTTGTGTGAAAGGATCTTCACCGGTTGGCGATTTAATGTCGGCTTCGGCATTATCGACTTGGATCGATGTCATTCTACTAATGGCTCTGCGCTCTTCCTCATCGTGGCACAATCGCAAACGACTCCCGTTTTTTTATTAAAAATGTAGAAAGCTGTGTTAAAAAGTTTACCGAATAACATTTGTCATACCATACAAATTGTTATAACCAACACAAACTCTTAGCCAATCACAATTGATCAGTTTTGGGTAAGGGATACAAAAAAAGTTTATGTGACACATTTGAGTGGACATCGCGCCATGGTCAAATCGATGGCGCGCGGCCGGATGAAACACAGTAAAAATAGAGGCCACAGGCCACATACATATTAACGATCTGGGAGGGATGGCAGTATAAACCCCTTCCTGATCATCACGGCGACCTAAAAGTTGCCGTTTTGTCCGGAATTTCCTGCCCATTTTCTAATTAAAACTTTGCAAAAACATTCCAAAACAAATCATTAACATGTACAGGCATTTATTGTCCCCGTGTGTGTCGGCTAAGGGCCGTTCTTACAAAATGTCCCGGGACGGGACCCCGGGACAGTCCCAAGTCCCGAAAATAAGAATCAAATTTTGATCTGTTCTTTTTCACATTAAGTTCGAACTGACATTGGCCTACGCACCGAGTGTCGTACGCATTGAACTAATCGCTGTAATTATCAGGATGAACCTACGGACTCCATTTTAGATCCTGCACCATACGCACTGACAGGTGGAACCTCTGAACTGCATCGGAATCTGAACCTTGACTTTGACGCGTGAGTGATTTAAAGCTCTTAAGATGCAAAGCACGGAATAAACTAAAACTAACGTTGCTTTATTTTGCAGACCTATGAGTGAAATTTCACTCGCTTACTTACCGACAGACCCGAGCAAACTAGTTGATCCGTTTATGCAAGACATGATGGAGGTCACAGACAGCATCAAAAGTATCCTGGGCTCCGATCACCCTGTTCTTGCTACAGTAGCGCGGTAATTTTTTCGAGCATGACGCGGGCAAAAAGGTGCGTCCAACGATGGTGTTGCTGATGGCACGGGCTAGAGAGGCCCATCGTCGTGCACTTGGCACTCCATTGCCTGATGTTCAGTCCGAAGAGTACACACAAGCGGCTCAACAGCGACTCGCCGAGATCACGTGCGTCGTTGCAACTTGATGCTTGATGTCATATAGAAGCTGAAGCTGATTGCTTATATTCCGTGGTGCAGTGAAATGATCCACACAGCTAGTTTAATGCACGATGATGCGGTTGATGCAGTTGATACACGACGCGGCCGCCCATCCTTAAACTCAATGTGTACTGCCTATCAAGGGCAAAAATGTCATGGAGAGTCAACACGTCAGGGTATGGAATATCTTTTTTTTATTTGAACTGTTTATACCGAAGAACAATGTGGAATTAACTTATTTACTGCTTCGTGTACAGATGGGAGCATACCACACGCTCGATCTCCAGATGAACCAAGATTTCACGCTGACCAAAAATTGCTGGGATATCATGTCACTAGAACGAATAGATACGGCATGTGATATATCTAAACAAGCTGAGCTTGCAGCTGTGGTCATGCAGGTCGGCCTGTCACACGTGTGCTTGATCAAAGGTGATATGACAGTCATTCGTGCCAAGATTGAAACAAGTGTACCAAAAAACGGCCGGGCAGCTCCGCTCACTCTAAGGGAATTGAAAATTTTTGTGAAAATATTGTGCGCTCCATTCGGCAGCACATAAATTTCAAGCTCGTGAAGTGCGTGTTGCTCGCAAGCCCAGGGTTTGTCAAAGACAACTTTTTCAAGTTTATGATCGTGCAGGCTGTTCGTCAAGACGACAAACTCATCCTTGAAAATAAACCCAAGTTTGTATTGTACCATTCATTGTCTGGTCACAAACATGCACTAGACGAAGTCCTCAATGACCCCGCGATTCTGTCTCAAGTAGCGGATACGAAAGCTGTAGAAGCCGTTAAGTGCCTGGAGCGCTTCTTTAACATGTTGCATACCGATCAGGACCGTGCATACTATGGGTACGAGCTGCCAACGCGAACATGGCCATTGGAGACGCTCATGATAACGGACCCGTTTTTTCGTCAGCAAGATATCTCCATTGGCCATTGGAGACGCTCATGATAACGGACCCGTTTTTTCGTCAGCAAGATATCTCCCGTAAATACATCGATCTTGTTGAAAGCGTACGGGATTATGGTGGCACGGTGCGGTTATTCAGTAGCTTGCATGTATCAGGCGAAAAACTTGGCCAGTTAGTGGTATCGCTGCCATCTTGCGTTTTCCTATGCCTGAAATTGAACACGAACAAGACAAAGAGTCCAGTTCAGAAGAGGAGAAACGAATGACAGCGGATTGGGTGACCTGTTGGTTGAGGCTTTTAGTATTTGATAAAACAGCGACGGGAAAGAAAATCGTTGCGTTTGCAGCCGAGTCATTGGAAAATTTAAACCTAATCATGCATTAGCTGCCAGTGTTATGCTGTACGAAAAGATTGGACACTTGTTTATCAAACCTCTGCGACGCGAGACGCTCTCCTAGTGAGGCAAAAGGGATCGACATGGCATTCACGTACAGGCGATGCACCTCGGTGAAAACTGCATTCATCAACAATGCTACACCATAAAAAGATAAGTCACCACATAAACGAATTGATGGATTAGTGTTACCTACCAGTCGAAGTCCGACTCGCACGCTGGCGCATCTTGCTACATCACAACAAATTTTACCGACGTGTTTGTCACGTATCCATAAACTCATTTGTCTTCAGTAGGCCGAGAAAGCCCGAATACATGTCATCCATCGAGCTGCAATGCGTTTCTTTGATATTTCTCTGTTGTGGTACACTTCGGCCGTCCCAGTCCCAACGTCCCACAAAAAAACGTGGGACCAAGCCAGATGGTGGGACCGATGCCGTTCCCGACGTGACCTAACCCGCGCTTTCTAGCCAATCGTTTGTCGTCCATTTGGTCCGGGATCCCGGGACATTACATAAACGGGATTGCACAACGTCATAAAAGGTTTTTCGACATAACGGGGCACACACTATACATACGGGTTGTTCACTACGAAAGCATTTTAGTCGCCCAACAACAGATGTCTGGTTCAGTATCAATGTGTGGACGATGTGCCGGTAAAAAGAAAAAACGTGTATGCTTACGGAGTATTGAATTACATGCCCTACTAATCTGAGTGACATTTGATTGGCTACACATGAGCTAACGCTCCAACAGATTGATCGCAGTAGACACGAATGAGATAAGATTAGTAAATGCCTACGCACCAAACACCAAGAGAGCCCGGGATCAGTACTACACATACCTAAATACTTGGATCCAAAGCAGCCCAAATTTAAGTATAGCCGGAGACTTCAACAGTGTCCAAGAACCTTTGCTGGACCGGCTAGGAATATTTGTCGCACAGTTTTGCCCATCTCGATTCTATACATTCGGGCAAAATGGGGATGTCACATCGTTCCGTCCAGGTCTATACTTCATCATAAATACTTTCTGTATACAGAATCATGTGGTCCACATTCACTGCTGTATACACCAACAGAGCCCTAACACATTAAAAAAGACCCACTAACCCGAAAAAGCGGCAGTGTACTCGTTCTCCCAAAGCGTCAAGAAGGCCATTGACGTTGCCTTTTGTCCTCCAACGACAAAATCCTGGGCGAGGGACTCGCGAGAATGCTAGTCGAGGCTAATAGGATGGATAGTCCTACATTGAATAAACTTCACAAGCAGTACATGATGAGTGTATTAATATGTAGTAATTCACGCTTCGAATCAACAGAGACAGAAGGTGTACCGATTATCACGTGATAAGGAGGAGGTGACTACTCGTGGATCTTGGTGCTGTCTGAAGGATTTTCTTGACTGGGGCACATTCCTTTGGGAATATCTGTCGATATTGATTTGTGGTGAAGCGATCGGAAAATATTGGGACTGAAGTGGACCACACATGGCCGTTGATTGGTGACGATAGAACACCCATCAACATATGACGGTTGATGGGTGGGAAAAGGTTGATCACGATTAAGAAGAAAAGGTGGTGGCCAACGGATATTCACGACGTGGAGAAATCAGCCAAGTACGGTCGTTAAGCCCAGTCCCAGGCACTGGCGGAATGATGGAGATCACGATCACGATCGGTATTACAGTCACTAAGTGGAGTTCACGTGGATGAAGTAAGAAAGAGTGACTGGCGACATGACGTATCAAGGGCAGGTGACCAGCCGATTTCTGAATGGTATAATGGTTGAAGCTGACTATGATACGAGGTTACGGCCTGATCGGTCTGTCATGCCCGAGCAATGAAGATCAGATGAGGAATAAAGATCGGGCATGTGGAGTGACAGGTTGTGTGAGTGATGTGAACTTTTGGTTGGTCCGAAGATGACGTGGCAAGGCCTGATCAGGCCTGATCAGTCGAGATCAGTGTCCGTGAGTGATGATAACTTACGGTTTGTCCGAAGATGACGTGGCAAGGCCTGATCAGGCCTGATCGGGCCTAATCAGCCGAGATCGGTGTTGTATGGTTGTCCTGACGGGGTATAAAGATCGGAAGCGTGGTTTGGAAGATGAATTGAGTTGTGATGATGATGACCCAGATCGTTCCCGAGGTGATCAAGGGCTGATCAGCCTGATCACCACGGTCGATCACTATGGCGATCGTGATCAGGGCTGATCAGCCTCTGATCAGCGTTGATATGCAAGGGCAAGTAAGTTCTCGGTTTGGTTGGACTATATACGAAGTGAACAAGTGCTGAAGAGCAGGTCTCAAGTGGTTTCAAGGTCGTTTGTTGAAGATCGGGATGGGTTGAAGATCTTTCGAAGAGTCGGGTCGTGATCAGGGCAGAGTCGGTACAGGTCAGCTTGAAGGTGCAGCCAGGATGGGCAAGAGGGTGTTACGCAACCGTGCGACGAATTAAAGGTCAGGCATGAGTTGAGGTATGGTACACAGGTATAGGACATTGCATATATAATAACAGGTTTAGATTTTCCCCCTAAAGCAAAGAGTCGCTCCGCCACGTGTGCGGCCATTGGGAGCACAGGGTTGATTAGTCCCCTCTTGCTCAATTAATCCCCGGTTAAGACGCGCTTAGACGCATTTTGGCTTACCGGAAGGCCCCCGACGGGTTTGTTTTAGGTGATCTAACCTCACCCTCAACGCGCCCGTGTTTGGAACACGTTAATACTATTGGTAAAGGTTTTGTG
>MIQA02000312.1:0-10523 GCA_001887855.2 Sclerospora graminicola | reverse complement strand
CCATAAATATTTCCATTTATTTGTCAATTCCTGTGCATTCTCCATGTCTGAAATGTGAGTTTCCTGCAAAAAAATAAACTGTGGTGTCCTGGACTGAGCATTTTTCCTCCAGGCCTGTAACCAGTTGGTAACGTCCTCTTTTTTGAAACCTCTTACATTTTGCGAGATTAGTTGGAACCCTGCTTGTACTGAGGATGCCTTTTGGGACCCCATTTCCGGTACGTATTCCATTTCTCTTAGTGTGTGAAGTGTCGAATATAAATCTAATTTCGTGAGGTCAAAGTATGCGTGTGTGAGGTCTGCCGTCGTTGATATGGAACTCGTAGACTCATCTACCGATGCCATTATATCTGTAAACGCTTGGTGTGTTGTTGACGTTGGTTTTGCCTTTCTTTTAGGTAGGAATGGCCGTGCGGAGCCCTTAGTAACAGAGGGGGTCCATGTCGGATCTGGCCTCATTCATAGTGGTAACGGAATTGTTGATAGGTATGGCTACATGTGTATCCGTTATAAATTCAGCTAGGAGCCCCCATGCCCCTGCGTGACCACTTAAGACGTTCTGTACCTTCCGGGAGTAACACGAATTGGTTTTACTTACTTGTAGGTGTCTGGAAAGCAACGTAATGATGGAGTCCACGGGGTGATAATTTGCCCCTAATATTGCTGCCAGTTGTTCAGCATACATATGTGCACATAGTGCGTGAATTGCTAATTTTGCCGCTAAAGCCGGAGCACATAGCCGTGTTAGCTGATTTCCTCCGTATTTTACCTGTTTGAGAGCTATCCACTCTTGTGTGCTGTTCATTATTAGTATTCTGTGGGATGGGTGATGAAGCGATTCCAATCTGTCTTCCCAATCTTTAAACCAAGAAGATTCCAGTCCCGTGATTAACCCTTGTTGTCCTTGGTGAATCATATCATACCAGCATTGGATTCTCCAGGGTTGCGTTAATCTTATAAGTAATGCTGGGTCTATCCTTTCAAGAAGATTATAGGCTCCAGCACTTTGCTTGAATAGATGAAGTAAATTGTTTCCTTCACAAATTATCGCTTTCTTCCATGTCTGAGTTGACGCTTCAACTATTGGGAAGGGTATCCCCGTTTGTCTCTCCCATTCTGTTTTGTGTGCATCCCAGATTTGATCCCAGTTCACCATCTTTTTCTGGTCCTGACTCATCTCATCTAATGTTTCTTCAAAATCGTCGACTAATTCACGTTGGACGTTGTGTGGAGACTGGTCCGGTGAATCTGATGTTGTTTCCTCTTGGTAATTTGAAATAGCCTCGGTATTGGATGTATTCCTTCTGGTACATCTTCTTTTATTACTCGGCTCTGGTTCCTCCACTGGGCTTTGAGATGGTTGATACTCAGAGTTTTGTGAATCATCCGATGTTATCATCAGTACCTCTGGAGATTCAAGCTGAGCGTTCCATATTTTGTGTATCCATTGATGTAGAATAGGACGAGAAATTTGATATTGTTGCATCAGTCGATCTTGGACTGCTGGATTTGATATGTCTAATTGCATAATCCGTTCCTGTTCCGGTACTGATAGTCGTCCCACTGTTTCTGTCAAAAAATGCAAAATTTCTCGCAGGCGAGGGTCGTGAGTCAATATTATTTCTTCTATTTCGATTTTGAGGTCGTGATGAATTGTTGGACCTTGAAGCCTGTTGATTATATCTTCGACGTCCCCGTCCCACGCATCCGGATCCCATGGATCGTGCTGGCTATAGGTGGTAATTTGGCTAACATCAGATGCCTCAGTGTCTGAATTCTCCCTCATCACTATATCTGTCCCCCTTTTGGTCTCACAGTCCTGGGTATCAGACCCTACCCCCGCTGACTGATTGATATCCTGTTGGTCTATCCTATCATCATCGAAATCTTCATTATCCCCTTCACTTCCACTTGTGGCCATGTCTACATCAGAGGTTTCTTTGTATGTTGTCTGTGTTGTGCCATCTCGAGCTCCGTATAAGAACGCCGTATAGTGGGCGCCACTAAAATGTAGTATAATTGGCCATTTGGATTCATCCTTCGGTGCCTCAGCCTTGGCCTTAAGAATTCGGTGCACACAATCTTCCATTGTAAGGGGATATTCTCCGCTGATCAAATATTTCCTATTGTTTTTACTTTTGGTCTCCGGGGAAAAACATATTACCCCTGGTGTGACGCCGGTGTACCCTGAGTTGAGCACGTAAATCTCCTTTTGTAATAATACGCTGATGCTCGCTAACGTATCGTTACTTCCCCATGCCTGGGGATCCACAATATCATCTAATTTTGATCTACTATACGCGAAGTCTGTGAAATAACGTTCAAATTCCTTGTAAGATTCCTTAGGGGAAATCTTATCATATCCTCGTCCCAGGGCCAGAAGCGTCTGTTTCCTTATGCCATGCGGAAATTTTATTTCGAAGTCGATTAATACCCGTGCGTAACATCCGTCCTTCAGTGCCTGAGCTGCCTCTTCTATGAGAGCCGTTGATGCATTGTTAAACTGCGTCGTCAGTAATGCTTGTGCTAGTGCATAAATTTGGCAGTTCCCGGTGGATGGGGTTTTTACTGCTTTAATTCCTAGCCATTTCTCAATTTGATCGAGGGTTGCTGTGTTTAGAGATGTCCCTTCGATTATTGGGTCTTCATCGGTGTGGGTGACCCCACCTTCCAGCTCCAATGTTTGTTGAATAAGTCCCGCTAATTTATCCTTGTTCTTTGATTCTCGAATTAACAAGTCTGTTTGATGTTTTTGCTTAGGTCCTGCTCTCTTCGACTGAAGAGATTGGCCTGTTTGTTTCCGTTCTGACACATTTTGACTTCCGGTTGCTTCGTTGTTCTTCTTCTGTTGTGGTTCATTTACCCCTTTCGGTTGTGGAACCACCTGTAACTGTCTAACCACACTCGAGATTGTCTGACCTTCCTTTGTAGGTCTCTGTTGTTGGCGAACAACGTTCGATATTGTTCGACCCGTCGTAACTGATCCAGGTTGAGTAGCAGCTCGTCTGCCCCGATTACTTCGTGTTACCACTACCCATTCGTGTGAAGATTGTTTTGTGGTTGTCCCGTTGATTATTTTCTTCGTTGGTGGCTCTTTGTTTATCGCCCCGGATGCCTCTTCTTCTGGATTGCCACTTTCTTGCTTTACGTCCTCCTTCCATTGAGTTGTAGGTGATCCTTCAGCCGTCGAATTTATTGAGGCTGTTTCAGCTTGGTTTTCGGGTGTTGTTGTTTCCATACCTTTTGATGAGTCTTCAAGTTGCTTCTTTAACCGTTCGGCTACTGTGGCCTTTAATTCTTCTAAACTCGTAAATGTCGGGGCCGGTAGCTGGGCTTTGTTTAAGTCAGCTTCAGTTATGGTTATGCAATTGTTCTTTAAAAGTTCCTCTAAAGAAGTGTTGCATTTTCGCATTGGGTGACCTATCATCCCGCACCTTAGACATTGTCGCTTGCCTCGCATGGTAGGGTGCTCGATCACTAACAATAACCCGCACCAAGAGATTCTTGAAACTCCCTTTAGCAGGGGCGGACAGAATTCTGAATTGAACGTCAATTCCCACTGTGTGGACGTTTCCGAAAATGGACCGCCGCTATCCAAATCTTCAAGTTGAAAATCAGTCGCTAGGATTTGATGTAACATCCCGTAAAGACGAGACAGATCCATTGTTCTCGTCACATTTTTTAGAACACACGTGTAATGCCCTTGACGCCCATACACTGCGCCTTTTGTTTCCAGTTGATGTTTCCATGGGTCTTTTTTCCCAGAGGGTCGTGAATGATGTAAATTTTTTAGGGTGTGATCGTAGCGGTGAAACGGAACCTTCATCCCCTCGAACTTTTTTTCTGTTTCTCGTGTATAAAAATGAAAAAATAAAGAATGGTTGCCTGAGTTATAACTGATTGTTTTTACCTGTGCGACCATTTTCCATAAAGCAGGAGAGCCGGATTTACGCGCTGTTGCTGCTGTTGTAATGCTCTCTTGAATACTTCTTGTGTTGAGAAAAGCCTCTTTAATGGGACTTTCCCCTTTCAGGTCGAGGATTAGGCATCCTTCTACCTGAGCTCGGATAGTTTGAACGAGTCTGACTTGTTCCCCATATGTCATAATATACTTTATAAATTGGGGTAGTTGTCGTGCAATAATGGAACCTTCCACAAGCCCTTTGACTATTTTCCATTCGTCCTCTGATCCCTCCCTACATATGGTTGGACCGCTTTTGCCGTACTGTTCTTCGCATATTGTCCGCAGGTGAGTGATTTCCTCTGGGGAATAGTCCTTAGTACGAAATAGGAAAGGTTTTTGTACCGCGTGCTGTTTATCAGATGATTGCGTCCCTGTTACCTTCGATGCCCAACCAGATAGTACAGGGGTTACTGAGTTTGCCCCTTTGATTTTTTCCTGCCCTAATGCTTTCCACAGGATTGTTTCAAAAGGCTGGGTTGATTTCTGTGCTCCCAATGCCGCACTAATCACTTTATCCTTCCAGATTGTCCAGCTTTGATCTTGTGTGACAACTATATTTTCGAACAGATCTATCAGCCTTTCAACCTCTCCGTTCTTCAATTTTGGTAGTCGTTTGGCCGTTGGCGATAGGCGTGATATCGGCCCTTTTGCCTTTATGAATATTGCTTCGAATAGTTCTTGCGTAATATCAAGCCAAGCTTGCACTCTGGGTTGCGTTTGTACTGTTTGTGCTAAGCTTATTTTCAGTGCTGCGGCCATATCATCTGCCGTATGCTCTTGGTGTGTTGCACCTGTTGGTGACGTCGGTAGTGCTTTTGTAGATTCATCTCCCTCGTTACCTATATTAGGGTTAGTAGAGGGATGATCTGTTGATAAGGAGTTTGCCGCGTTGTCGATTAGAGTTGGTCGATGTGCGTCACTTATTACTTCCTGAGTCTCTCTCCCTTTCGTCGTTGAGGTGTCCAAGACTTTTGGCCCTTGAATGCATAGTGACCGCTCATTTGTAGGGGGGGGGGTCTCAACCGGTTTATCGGTGTTCGCTACCGGTATATCGGTTTCACCGTTTGGTTCTTGGTCAGGTTGTTCCTCCCCCTCTGACTCTTGTGTTGCCTCTACAAATTCGTCCTCCACTCTGTGTGGACAGTCTGTGCTACTGACGAGAATGTTTCCCCGACCTATTAGCCTCCTTGCCGCCCGGTCAGATCCCGGTCCAGGATCATCTTCCATTATCGGTGGTCCTGTAACTTTAGATTTAGAAATCTCTCTTGTAGCCCCTTTTTTACCCAACCCAACTGTGGTTGATGTTGCGTATTCGGAACTGGCAATAACTATTCAAACAGGGTACTGATTAGTAATTGATGGCTAATTTAGGGTACCGATTAGCGATTTCCCCATTACGGTACCCCCATTTACAAAAAAAAGGACAATAATGTTACTGACTTCTACAAGAACCACTACATATTAAAGGCAACACGGTCCTAACCTTTTACAGTTGATAGCTGGCACGGTGTTCGAGAGAAAATGATAAATAAATCCAGATCCTTCGTCTGGGTTTGCACCAGAGATGTTATGAAATTCCAACCAAGCGCCTCCACTCTCAGAGACGACGGATGCGACAACGATGTGGAGAGCAAGTCGGAGACTGTCTGAAACACTTTCAAAGACAATGGTAGGTATTTGCTCCGCTGAGTCTGACTCTAGATCTCTCTACTTGAGCTTATTGTGCTCCATAACTAATGTAACCCTTCAAAACTATTCCTCAGTATCTTACCCTTTATTTGTCTTCAAGTTACAGATAGAAAGAATCCAATATGAATAAATGTTAGTATTGCTAGTTAACGCTTCAAGAGAAACATTTCCAATTGGGGAAAGTCCTAAGCTTATGCCTCTAACTTGTTGCCATTAATCATGATAAATCTATCTGGTGATTTCGAGGAAGGCATATGCTAATGCTCTTCAATTGTTGTTTGTGGAAAGGTCTTTGTACGTTTCTCGTTTGTAGTAACACTATTGTCCTTTTTTTTTTTGTAAATGGGGGTCAACGTATCAATTCGAGGGGGTCAGAATAATGTTTCCCTATTTAAAATAAGGGTGACTTTATAATCACCCCCAAAACCATAGACTCACCCCCAATATACAGTAAAACCCATGATGGGTTCGAAAATGGTACTCTGTGCCGTCAAAGGATAGGAGATGCCTCTTAAGTTACTACATATATTCGCTATATCCGCTGCCTAACCTGCATAATTTTTAACGAAGTAAAGTCTAGGAAAAAGACAGTGATGGCTGAGTACGTATCGATGTAATCATGACGTGGGGAGGGTATAAAGAAATGGAATTGACGCGAGTGCTAAAACTTCGACGCGAAGATTTGGAGATGAGTACTCGAATTTTTTTATGTGACAGTTCTGGAAAAATGAATACTTCACCTTGTTTGAAAGAACCAAAAGAACCCAAATCGTTAATAGAGGGATACCGGACATGAAAGCAATGAAAGACAGAAAGAAAAAAACGACCTGCTACGTCATATTTTAATGACGAAAAGGAAATAAATGGGTCACTCGGCCTCTTTGAGAAAAATCCAAGCAACCGACGACTGATTAAGTATATGGTCAAGACATTTGAGTCGAAGTAGTGGAAATTGTAGCAGTAGATGTAGCTTTGGTGGTGCCTGCTGCATCTTTTATGATATCTATTACAAAATTCAACAAAGAATTTCTAAAGTACATGCAGGCTACCTAGCATTTCATAACTTTGGGGTTGTATTAACAGGTAAACACTTTTTACGTGCTGGTACAGTAGTAGTAGCCCTCCGTCCACGCAAAAATTTACGCAAACAAGAATAAAATTGTGCTATACACGGTCAAGTCAATATCGATAAAATTATCGTTAATCGGAGGTGCTTACCTATTGTTCTTAAATAATTAGGAACTGGAACAGTGTACCGTTTTCGAACCTATCAGAGATTATACTGTATACCGGTATTGGGGGTGACTCTATGGTTTTGGGGGTGATTTTAAAGGCGCCCTTAAAATAATGGTGCAACTATTTTTAAGAAAATGTAAAAGCTATTCGCACATTCGAGCATTGCAATGGTAGACGTAGGCACGCATGAGTATTTTATGCAAGCAGCCCTGGATGAGGTGCATGTCTATACCCAAATCTCGTTAGCTATGCGGTTATTCATTTGGAAATGAACGGCACAGGGTGAGAAGGCATTGTCTCGAGCGGAAGTGCCAGTAGGATGCGTGTTTGTTTACATGGGCGAGATCATCGTCCGCGCGTCTAATCGTGTTAACGAGCTTTGCAATGTATGCAGAATGAAGGAACTTGCTCTCTTAGTGCGCTGATTAATATAGTGTGTTTTTTGAGTGCAGGCTACAATGCACGCCGAGATCGTTGCTATTGACTCCATCGCTGAAATCTATGGAGATAAAGCAAATGAGGTGCTGGCTGAGTGCACTTTGTACGTAACTTGCGAGCCATGCATCATGTGCGCTGGAGCGCTTGCACTCGTCTCTGTCAAGTGTGTGTACTTCGGCTGTCACAACGACCGCTTCGGAGGATGCAGCTCCGTTCTGAACTTGCATCAGAGTAGGTAAGTCGGCGGGCAGCAATCGATGGCGGCAATCTACTTCTAATTGAGAATGTTTGCTCTAAATTGTTGGCTTTTTTAGTGCGCTTCCAAGTAGTAGCGTACATCGCGGCTTTGCGTGTGTATCGGGAATCCTTAAAGACGACGCTGTATTGCTGCTCAAGAAGTTCTATACGAGCGAAAATCCACGAGGTAAGATTTTGTTTATAGCTTCAATTTCATACTAATACTAAGTCCGTTTTGTTGCTTTTCTGTAGTAAAAAATTCCAAGAAAAGAAGAGCTGACATGTCGGGAACCCAGCAAACCGCTGCAATGAGTTCCTCATAGGAAAAAAAATGCGATTGTTTTTGATGCATGTATTTAATGATACTATTGCTTGAGCGCTTTCTGTCGCTTTTTGAGAGCTTCAGCATACGGTGGATTGATAGGTTTCTGCAGTGGCTCCTGGTGGACGTACACTGCCGCTTCACTCAGTGCAGCTTTGTTTTCCTCAACTTCATCTAATGGGTACGATTGGTCGGCGTCGTATCCGAAAACATCACCAGCTCCCATAAAAACCACGTTAACACATACACCTCTTTCCGCTGAAATGTCGCATGTGTACCTATTGTCGTTGTTTTCATTCTCGGCATCATCGACGTACCGCATGTCTAGCAAGTTTCGCTCCATGTTTGGTACGAAATCTACGGGCAAGTGAAAATTCCGGCACACAACGAACGATTCAAAGCTGGAATTGCGACTAGTCTTGGGTTTGGCACTTGTAACCTGGCTAAAAAACCGGAGTAATTGGGCATACAACAGAGAAACTTCTTTGCCACGAAAGATCTTGGCCACAAAGGTACCGCCGTCCTCTAAAATCTGCAGGCTAATATTGAGTCCTGCGAGAACAAGCTGCGCCTGCAGATACTCGTCTATATCGTGCAGCCCAAGGACGTCAGGGGCGCCATCACTAACAACTACCTGTGCTTTCTGCCCGTTGAATTGTGCCACGATCTCATCAGCCGTAACCTCGTGAGTGATGTCTCCCTGCAGCTGCACCACACCATCTAGAGGTGCCATCTCCATGAGGTCCACAGCAATAATAGCGCTGTTTTTAGGCACTCGCTCAGCAATCACTTGGCTCCAGCCCCCAGGGGCCGCACATAAATCTACGATGCGTGTGGCACCTCGCAGAAATTGAAATTTTTCATCCAGCTGGAGTAATTTATACGCTGAACGCGCGCGGTAGCCTTGCTGCTTAGCTTTCCGGTAGTAAATATCCTACGTGACACAGCAAGTTAGCATAGCTTAGAGATACAGTAGTTTTGCATGACCGAACGCACCCGCTTATCTTTGGAAGTCTTGCCCATTACTTTCTGTCCAAAATAACATCAACGCCATCCGATTGGTTAAATTCGTTCTATTTATACAGATCAATCTAGCTCGGGAACGTTCAATCCAAGGACGTATGACGTTCAAAGATGGCACAATTCAGTCGCTAGAAAAGAAACTGCAGTTTGCCAGCGAGCGTGTTTTAAAAACGTGGAGCTTTAACATGATCCAGTTGCAGCAAAGCACGGAAGAGAACAGCAGGAACAAGGTACAAATTGAAGACATGTCGACATTTTAAGTCGAAAAGATGGAGATTCAGCAGCAGAAAGCAGCACAGAGTAGAAAGGCAAAAAATTGGCACTTGAAAATGGTGAGAGCACAGTCGGAGGTTGGGCACAAGAGCTTATGATCGCGACCGAGTGGACGAGTCAGACGGGATACCCCATTATAACGGTATCAGACGATGGGTTTCTGGTCCAAGAGCGACTCTGGGCGGATCAAAGACTGAAAACAACCACGTTGGAGGCGGAAGCAGGCGCTGTGTGGGATATTCCACTGACGTTTGTAGCGTCGGAGAACCCCAACAAAGTCCAACGCACTGGTATCTGGCCCCACAATGCTTCTGACTCGGCAACGGCTGTTTGGCAACGAACTTTCGTCTTCCTGCAGCAATTGACGGGAACTGGTGGATCAAGCTCAATGCGAATCAGGCCGGGTTTTTTCTTGTGAATTATTCAGTCGATCCTGTGCGTGAAAAGATCCTGGGACCTGTCAATCGCATGAGCCTCTTGAACAGAGGCTCATGCGCTTGATTTTAGCTTTGCACGGGAATATATAGTAAATACGACGGTTACTGCGCTTTAATGACTAACAAGGGGGCGTGTTTCTTCCAATTAGGTTATAAGTTGAAATGATGGTGTGTTTATTCCAAGGAGCGACTAAGCGCCTTTTTCCTAAACAAAAAAAATAACTTATGGAACAGTCATGAAAAGCGGGAAATGTTAAAGTTATTTTTTCAAAAAAGTTATTTATTTTGATAATGCTGGTGTCTACGCTTTATTACTGACATTTTGGGCCGTGGATAAAATGAATTATCCAGAAGCATAATTATTGAAGATGAGACATCACATAAATGAGATGCCCATTATACGGCTTTCCTAGATCGCGGTGCGCCTTTAGCATATCAAGTCTCCTTCTCTCTACCCGTACGTGAGAGTATTTAAATACATGATTAATTCAAATTGTAGCCCAATGAAAGCACAATACTAGCAACCGTAACTTAGTCGTATTTAATATTAAGAAAATTGCTAGGTGCACACCCCCCATTTGCTACGCGCACACCCCCCCTACGGTTAGGGTTACACCTTCCCTTACTAAAAATATACCGTAAAAGTGGAATAGTTTTTTCTCAAGCCATTTCTTAAGCTCGGTTTGCTATACGCTTTATTCTTATATACTTCCTCCGTCCCAAAATATAAGGCAGTGATTTTTCAAAACCCTCGATTAAGGCTCACAGAAACTACTGCATGTTTGTTGATTGGTGGATAGAAAGCGTCTTTATTGCTGATTGGCGGGGTTTTTTGAGCGAGCCGATTCACGCTCTGGACCATGAGATATGGTGAAAAAAAGTTGGGGTTCCCAACCCTCCACAT
>MIQA02000311.1:0-43066 GCA_001887855.2 Sclerospora graminicola | reverse complement strand
AAGTATTCGGACCATAACCGACTTTATTTCGAGGTAACATTAGTGTAGGTTCTAAAACTGCTTGCACATTGTCTCGTGAAGTCTCGACACTTCGCATGCATATTGATTAGGTAGATACTTAATCACTTCTTAATACACGTTTTATTAACTAAGTCCCTGAGTTCTATCTGCGCGACAACGTCTATCTTTGCATCTACGTCGACTGTTATACCTTGACAAAGTAAGGTATAAGTTTCAACAAACAAGAGCAAGTATATTCAACATTATCGACTACGACTTGACTTAAGCTTAAGTTCCTACTGCAACATGGAAAAGGATACTTTTGAACAGGTTATGAGCCCAAAAGGTCACAATGTCGTCGACAGTGACAGTCGTGAGGAGAAAAAGGACACAGGTATGGGTGCCGAAGGAGCCGAAATACTGAAGCTGGTTCGAGGACTAGCTGAACGGATGGAAAAATTGGAGAACTCAAGGATCAACGCGGACGAATATGGTTTCAACAACTCAATGAGGCTTGGTACTCGGATGCGAATGGCATCCTTCGACAGTACGCCCGAAAAGAAACCATACCCAACCGAGCACTGGAAAGAACCAGATGCGAAAAATGTTGGACCTACTCCACCACCGGCAGATTTCCGGTTCCCAGCGCAACCGGTGTATGGAAACCATGGGGGTCAAGTGCCACAAGGTGCACCAATGCAGCAAGGCATTCCGATACCGCCTCAAGCAGCTTTTCGACAACCGCCACAACAGATGTACCGGACACCAACAGCAAAAGACTGCAAACTTTCGATTCGAGTTTTTGACGGAAAGGAGGTCTACCGGGGGCTCGGTGCTGGTTTCAAACAATGGGGAACAAGATTCATTCGACAAATATCGATCGCTGAATCCGCGTGCGGATACCTATGGAGCGAAGACATTAAGGTCGACCTCCTCGGACACTACCTAAGCGGTACAGCTGAAAGGTATTATCAACGTCAAGTGGATTCATGGTGGAACGAGTCACCAACGCTCGTTCACGTTATGAACAAGATGCTAAGCGCGTTTAATACGACCATAACGCCTGCTCAATCGATGAAGTTGTTCACAAGCAGGAAAAATCCGAAACGCAGCTGGAACGAGCACTACCTATATATGGTAGCCGTATCCGAGGCAGTAGGAGGAAGTGAACCTCTTGTCCTGGAAAACATCGTACACTACGCTTCAAGTGAACTCAAGACAATATTAATGTCGAAGTTCGATCACACGAGAACAGATTTTCTCAGGCAGGCGGAACAGCTTTGCCAATTTGCGGCAGCTATCGAAAATGATGCTAGAGGATCTACAAGATTCGGTAACGACACCATCAATTACGTGGAAGACAAGCCCAAGGAAAAGAAGTGTGCAAACTGCGGAAGACCAGGACACGCGACTACAAAATGTAAAAAGACATCAAGGAAGCAAACAAACGCGCCTCAATCCAGCAACAAAATCGACTTTACGCTGGCAATAACAAGAAACTCAATGGTATCAAATAGCAATAACTGGATACTTGACAGTGGTGCGAGCATGCACCTTGTCAACAACGAGACCTATCTACGAGATATAGAAAGAGTGAACGGCACGTGTTTTCAAGCAGATGGGCAAACTCTAAAGGTATCGAAGAAAGGATGGGTCCAAATACAAGTCACGTCAAACGAAACCATACATACCTTGAAGATCATGGAAGTATATTATGTGGAAAACCTTTCAAGAAACATCTTGTCGTACGGACTTTTGGAAGAAAAGGGATGCGAAATGGTGTACGTCAGTGGTCGGCGCGTGATGAGGCACCGTGACAGCAAGCGTCATATCTTCGACATAAAAAAGGAGAACAAGGTACTTGCAGTTGAAGTTATAGTTGACGTCCCAGTAAAATCCGATCGGGACTCGATCATGGCGATCTTACAAGAAAGCGACAAGGAAACTGAAGGTGATACCGGGGTGCAAAAAGGTTCCCTCATGCACTTCCATGCGCGTTTGGGTCACCTAAATTACGATGCCGTGGAAAAGTTAGCAAAAGACCCCAAAAGTGGGATTAGGTTAACGGATACCCGAAGACTCAACTGCTTGACATGCGCGCAAGGAAAACAAACAAAGAACCCAAGGTCCAAGAAAGACAGTGGCGATAATGCGCCAACCGATCGTATCGGGGGTGTGATTTGCTCCGATCTCAAGGGGCCTATAACCCCGAGAGATAGACTCGGAAACAGATACATGATAAATTTCGTGGATTTCAAGTCAAATTACGTTCGTGTATTTCTCGCGAAGAGTAAAGACATTGCTGCCAAGAAGTTCGAACATTTCCTGGCGTTTTTCGAAAGGCAGTTTGATTGCAAGGTGCATATCCTTCGCACCGATGGAGGTGCCGAATATAAAAACCTCGACGGTTTCTGCAAGAGCACCGGTGTATCGCGACAAGTTAGCGAGGCAGGGAACCAATCAAGCAATGGAAAAGCTGAGCGCATGCATCGAACAATTATGAACATGGCTAGGTGTATGATATTCTCATGTGGTCTAAGCCTGGCATTTTGGGGAGATGCCGTACAATACGCGGCTTACATTATAAATCGAAGCCCCACAAGCGCGAACGCTAAACACATGTCGCCCATCGAATTTCTAAGCGGACAAAAGCCGAAGCTTGGAAGTATCGTAGCATTTGGATCTCCATGCACGGTTTATAGAAATCCGGGGAAGAACTCGCTCGCACACAGAGCCCAGATCGGTCTTATCGTTGGGAAAAGCGAGGAAACCAAAGGTTTCAAGGTATATCTGAAACAAGACAAGAAAGTTGTGGTCACCCAGCACATCAAGAACATCGAGACACTGGACGAAGAACAGAACAAACAAATCCAAGTCGAATTAAGCGAAGACCAAGAGTTAGAAGGAGCCCAAGACCAAGAGCTACCGAAGGATAAACCGAAGAAACATCGAAAGAAAAAATCATGGCAACGTGAACGGCATGGAACCAGAGGCTACGTAAAGCAAACCACATCGGAATCGAAGACAGACGAAGAAAACATGACCGATGAAGACACAGTTCCAGGCCTAGGAATGGTAAATTTCGTCGGCGAAGTAGACCCGAAAAACTACGCTCAAGCAATGAAGAGTGTTAACAAAATAAAGTGGATTGCGGCAATGAAAGAAGAAATAACGGCCCTCGAAGACAACAAGGTATGGAAGATCATCGAAAAGCCAAAGGACTGCACGCCACTACACACTAAGTGGGTTTTCAAGACTAAGACTGACCAAAATGGTGATATCGAGCGTTACAAGGCAAGATTAGTGGCATGCGGAAACGAACAGCGTTTCGGCATTGACTACACATTGACTTTCGCCGCCGTCATTGAAATGGGAACGGTGAAATTAATTCTCGGTTTGGCGTGCAAGTGGAAAGTTCCCGCGAAGCACGGGGACATACCCAACGCGTACGTGAAAGCTTACGAGGACGAACATGATATATACCTACATATTCCGAAAGGTATGGAGCTCAACGAGGGTATTTCAAGTCAACCAACCTCCTCAGAACAAGTTTTGAAGCTGGAAAAAACATTGTATGGACTCAAGCAAGCAGGGAGACTTTGGAATCGATTACTACATGCAAAACTGGTTGAGCTAAAGTTTTCACAGTGCATGACGGATATGTGTCTTTACGTACGATCAACGGATGATGATACGGTGATCGTTGGAGTGTATGTTGATGACCTATTGGTAACCGGAACTAAAGAAAGCTTGGTGGACATTTTTTTCGAAGATATGAAAGTCTTGGACATCAAAAATCTGGGCAAAGTTTCAAAGTTTTTGGGGATGCGGGTGTCTTACGATGAAAACTCGGGATACACACTAGATCAAGAGGTGATGATTGACGGGATACTCAAGGATTTCGAATTGGAAGACGCCAATCCAGTGAAGGTACCCATAAACCAAGAATACGAAGATTTGAATCTCGCAGAAAGCGAAGTCTTGCCAAAAGACGGAAAAATCTCAATTAAATCTTTTCAATCGCTGGTTGGAAGCTTGCTATGGATCTGTCGGTGCACAAGACCCGACATATCTTTTGCAGTACACAAGGCGACTAGAAGAACCCATGCGCCAAAGCAAGTGGATTGGAATTTGGCTAAGCGAATTGCAAAATATCTCAAGGGATCAAAACATATGAAATTACATATGGGAACCTCAAAAAATGCAAACTCAAGCACAACCATCAAGGCCTACAGCGATTCTGACTACGCTGGATCGAAAGACGATCGGAAATCAACTACCGGAGGTGTCGTGCTAATGGACGGGATGGTCCTAAACTGGATTTGCAAGAAACAAGGTGGTGTTTCGCTGTCTACAATGGAAGCGGAATTTTATGCGGCTTCGAAAATTGAAGTGGAAATGTTGGGCTTCCGTGAATTAATTCAAGAAGTTGGATTAAAAGTCGAGCGTCCTATGGGTTTACTTATGGATAACCAAGCTGCAATCAAGATGATAAGCAGCATGGAAGGAAGCTCAAAGATGAAACATGTTGATATACGACTGAAGTATATTGTTTCAAAATTAAAAGACGGTGAAATCGAAGCTAGCTATGTTCCTACGCAAGATATGATGGCAGATTTGCTTACTAAAGCACTACCATATCCAAGGCTAAACGAGTTACGCTCTGAAATTGGTTTGAAGTGATGGCCGATTTCGTTTCAAGAAGGAGGGTTAAAAAGTGAAGTTTTACGGTATATCGGTATTGTTAATTATTATGTTAGTTACATAATGGTTACTATTACGGTACTACTTTGGAGCACTTTTTGAGAGATTTACGGTACTTTGCTATTTTTAAGTAAAGTTGGGTGAAAAGTATTCGGACCATAACCGACTTTATTTCGAGGTAACATTAGTGTAGGTTCTAAAACTGCTTGCACATTGTCTCGTGAAGTCTCGACACTTCGTATGCATATTGATTAGGTAGATACTTAATCACTTCTTAATACACGTTTTATTAACTAAGTCCCTGAGTTCAATCTGCGCGACAACGTCTATCTTTGCATCTACGTCGACTGTTATACCTTGACAAAGTAAGGTATAAGTTTCAACAAACAAGAGCAAGTATATTCAACATTATCGACTACGACTTGACTTAAGCTTAAGTTCCTACTGCAACATGGAAAAGGATACTTTTGAACACCACAAAATGTCACCAGTATCATTATGAACCCGAGGACGTAACGAACGGCGGTTTATTAATATCGTCACTGTTTCTGGTAGTACCGTTGTGCTTCCAACAAAATTGATACTATTGTAGTACGAAGTACGTATCATTGTTGCTGTAAAATATGATAATAACAAGAAGGGAAAATTGCGAAACGTCACCTAAATCGTGAATAATCGCAAAAAGTTGCCTCAAGTTGTTTTAAACAAGCAGACTTAACGGAGAACTGGTAGACTACAAAAATGTACTGCTATAGCGTAGACTGAGTGGTACTCTCTGGAAGCCTTGAAGTTGCCATCTGACTTCTTGCCTGTACCCTGATGGAGTGGTGCAGGGCCTCAGAGTATGTGCTGCGTATCGTGGGTCCAAATTCTACAACAGTTGCTTGAGGTAATTGTCGTGTACAAGCACTCATTCGGATCTTAGACATTGTTTGTCGGGCCCGGTACAGCACCGCACCACCCTCGGATGAGTCTAGTTTGACCAGACTGGAGGAGTGCTGGTGGAAGTACCTCCTGCTAGCGTTATCCAATGGTCGTTCGGATTGGGTCGAGCGGGATTAGCCCCTGTGTACACACGTTCTCGGTTAGCAAGGCACAACACCACCTGCCTACGTCATAAATCTTTTCGGTTTATTATGCACCAAAGGCCACTTCCTATATATTGTGTCACTTTTTGATATGCTTTTGACTCTGTTGAATCGTTTTCACACACACATCGTCGCGCAGCAAGGAGCCTTGTTGTGGACAACGTGGCGGTACCTCCCGCACTTGTAAGACTCTCAGGCTTTCCTCCCTCCTTGCCTCTCGATTGGATTCGTATTTTTCTTGGCCTACCTGTCTGACGAACGGAAAAAGCGGGTTGGATCTTCGCATCGCGCATCAAGTTTTTGTCCTAAGGGATCTGGATTTGACCAACACTAGTCGCGAAATAGTCAAGCCTATAGCACGAGCCGTACAGCTCCTGCGGTTTCTCCATCTCCTTTTCTGCGGCAAACACGGCGATAAGAGGACGACACGGCGGAATTTGTTGCTTCCAAGTCTCGCACGAACAGCTTTCCGGGCTCGTTTCGACTCGTCTCTGTGCGAAGGGGGTACTTGACGTGAGCGACATAAGCGACCGTGTTTGAGCTGAACTTGAACCGGTACTGTTTTGAATACTTCAGCTCTGCTTGGCAATTTCTCTCAGCCCGGGGAGTCACTGATCGACCGCTCCCTCTCTCCACTTGTAACTGTTGCTGGCCTGTGAGTAGCACTACCCTATCAAAATCGTTGCGTACGCCTTGAAATATTCGAACGGGAGCATTAACCTCGGCTTGTGACGGAGACTTTGCTTGCTCACTCTCGACAAAAATTAATGTGTGCCACTTGTACAGGGGGATGTGGTCGTAGTGCGAGTAGAGTGCCTAGCGCCAGGACGGAATTCCCTGTAGGTATCGGACAGCCGGACTGTTGCCCTCATTAAACATTTTGATAGCTTCATTGTACTCCACCTCAGTCGTGGCTGTGTACGCCCTCCGCACAAACTTGTCCTGGCTCACAAGCAGTCAAACTATATTGTCCGCTTGCATGTTTCCTATGCACATCGCTCGTCGTCATATTCCGCTGCCAGCGAACGGCACGTCTAGTGATGATCCACCAATCAAGTGACGAACACAGAACAAGCTGAAGATGTGCAGCGCATCTGCCGCAGAGATGAGTCCTTGATTACGATCGCTGAAGACCGGACACTGTCGAAGCGGGAACACTTGCTCGAGAACGCGATCAAATAACCACTCGTAGTGGTTGTAATCCCCATCTGGGACAAGCGCGAGTGCCGCGATCTGGTTGTTGAAGTTGCCGTTGCGACTGACGAGGATTATCTGGACGCCATTGTACCCCTTGTGCTTCATGTAAGCGGTATCCACTATGTACAATCCTTGTACGGGTATAAACCAGGCAGGATTGAGTATCATTATGGAACAACAAAATCAGCTATTTCTGTAGCACTGTACATTGGTATACGTCCGTGGGTTAAGACGCTGGAGCTCAGACATAAACGCGGGCAGTAGTTGTACAGTGCTCGGGGCTTCAAAAAAAATTCCGCCAGGATTTGCTGCTTCGATCGGTACATGACGTGCTTTGAACTCTCTACGCCAACCGGATTCTTCAGATGCGTTACAAGCGAGGAGGCGGGGGTTGATGGGTCAGCACCGATTGCTTCCCAGACGATTGAATCCCTCTGCAAATGCTAGCGGTTGGCTTACCCACACCTGCACAACTTATGTGCTCAAGACGCGTGGCCGTCATGTGCCAGTCTCCACCGCCGGCCGCTGAGCGTTAACGTGACAGACGCACGACTCAAAGCCAGCCTGTGGATGCACTGTCGCAGACGATGTAGCGGAATGTACCACCCCTTCCTTCAACGCAGGCGTGTTTTCCTTCTACCATGGCTATGTCTTTCACCGCGTACACCGCCTCCTTCCTTGTTGCCCACCGAAGTGCCTTAAACTCGTCGAGGTTCATCGCCGCTCGCCCTCCTAGTTTGAATGGAAGCTGGCTTTGGTTCGGGTGGTGGGAGCTTGGCACACGGTAGCCATTCACCCAGATAGTAATACAATGTATGTTGAAAATGTTGGTTTTCGTGATATTGTGAAAAATATCACTTCTGGAGATTTTCGATATTTTTAGTCAATATGAATTTAGGCCGTGAGTTGCGTGTACAAACGAATTGATCACTTCCATGTCCAAATCGCTTTCAGGCTGGAGGTCTCTATCGCGAAATTACGAACGAGTATCAAGACGGTTTACACAAGCGGTCAGTTTACTAAATAAAAACAATTCGTCAAAAGTGAATTCACGCATGCGTCTGCCATGCGGGGAACGCCTCCTTTTTGTTTCTTTCAACTGACCAATCGCAGTGCGTGTAGCGACGCATGCGTCAAAAACGCTTCGATTGAGAACGGGCCTTCGCGGAAGATGTTTCGAATACAGACAGACCTCTTAAAAGTAGGTACTGTAGTGTGTCGAGAAAAGGTACAGAATACTTTATCCAAATATTTCAGAATGCCTGTTTGGACATGACTTTTTTTACTCCAAAACACACACAACGTGAATGTTGTTGAGACCATGAGGTTGTGGGATCACTTCTTTAACTGTCACGTTTAGTATATGGATCTACATTGCGTAGTCGACAGGCTAAAGTTGTTATAGCGTTAAAAAAATGCTCCTTTTTCTTCTAAGAATTTCTTCCATGTAGTTCACTGATCTTCACTTCATGGCCGCCATATTGCGCACTTCCTCCAACACAATATACTCGTCATCTTGAATCACTGCCTCAAACTCGGACGCAACTTTCAACCCGATTGAAACTTGATGGTTGATGCACCAATTTGACGCAGGGGTAAGCCCAAGATGCTGCTGCATTAAACACGTCGTTTCCATCAGAATCCGGTTATGAGAACAGAACTGTCAACGCTAGCATCAAAACGAGCTTCAACATGCATATCTGCACGGGTAGTGCCAATCAAAAGATGAACTCCACCTCGCCCGTCCTTTTTGGGCATCGCGGCTAAAAGTTTGATTGGTTTATCTTTCGAATTTGTATGCTGCAAGAGCTAACTAATTTGGGTTTGCCAGAATACCTATTTTCCATCGAACTAAGTAGATAGGTATCTCTACCTACATTCAAGGGGGGGAGTACAGTACTGCCAGAAACAGATGTCTGGCTCGACGACATTTCCATAGTAAACCGCCGTTTGTCACGTCCTCAGGCTCATAATGATGGAGAGTTACTAACCATTTCACCGTAATTTTTATCCCTATTTGTACCCCGAAAAAGGTACAATGTGCCAATCAAAATAAATAAGTGCCTGTTCGGCGGATCACGAGGTTGAACGAAAGCTACAGTGGGCTCACAGATCGTCTTGGCACGCTGAAAGTACGGAAACGTCGGTAGTCGCCGCGGAGGACTCTGTTCATGGTGTGGGGGGGCATGAGTTGGAATTTTCAAGCCATCTCGTGTTCGGAGACGAAATGCAAAAAAAGTTTTATTCGGCGAAAATCACAATGGAACACATACATTATGGGTCCGTCTGGTAAAATACTGTATTTTTCTCTTTGCATACGCTGTTTTCTACCAATCCACTGGATTAGATTAAAACAGCGTTCACGATCAAGCACTGCTTAAAATTATCGTGTCTGACTGGTAACCTATCCATTATTTTTATTTGGCAGTTTCACGTTTACGACAATACAAGATGGGTACAGCTGAAGTCAGTAATGATGAGCCAAGCCATTGAACAGCCCGTTTCATTTTAATTTATTATTAGTATTTGTTATCTATCTACCTCTGGTGCCTTTGCTATACTTTTAAGTGCATTCTATCAGATATAACATTGCATCTTGCGCAACACTTACGCAGAATTAGAAAAGGGTTCGACTGTATTAATCTTTTATAAGTCATATTCCAGTACATACCGGTAGATCACAATCCTAAGACGATCAAACGCAGCTGTCGGCGCAAAAAAAATGCACCATTTCAAAACCAATCATAAACGAATGGGCCTCAAGAAAACAAGGCGACGATGACACCGTGGTCGGCGCGGTACTCGTGTCGAAGACGACGATCATGCCGCCGATGGAAGGTACCTTCCAAAAGCAATAATTATATTCAAGTTCTATGCCACGAATATTTTTAACTCTTAACTTCAAAATACATCAGTTTCCTATTCTCGATCGACTACAGCGTACCGTAAAAATATATCCACTGTTTCGAAACACGACTCCGACCTCGTATCTCGGAAACAGCGGATGGAGGTCAAAACAGCGTTTGAAAGACAGATGGTTGGCGAACCAAACAGCACACCCAACTCGGCTGAAACATTTGTTTTCTCCGAAACAGTGTATAATTTGCAAATCCAGTGAAATCCAGCGGATTTGTGGCCAATCAGACGGACCCTAATTTAAATTATAAAAGTTCATTTTATGAGTTTTTACATAATATACTTTTTCTTTTACGTTAAGAGCAATAAGGTACACGCAAGTTGAGGACCGTAACGGTAATCCTTGGATTTAGCACGTAGACTTAGACGCAACTAAGTAGTATAGAAAAGGCAGCTGACAAGCTCTAATCGGCTTATTGGCATACAAGGTAATAGTGGATCTCGCGAATAGAAGTAGAATGGCAGGTTGAGTGATGAAGCTGAGGAATTGAAAGGCTATATTTTCGTTATAGACCAAATGTTAAACGTATTTTAAGTTATGATTTTGCGTCATTAAGCTGCTGCGTTGTTTACTGCCGAAGGATGCAAGAAGATCTCGGACATAGCATTTCTTATACTTAGTAGCTCTTGCGCGGGAGAGTGAATCAAGCGAGCGATTGATCTCGGAGAACACTGCTAAATATGCAGATGCGAAATTAAAATTGCCATGATGGTCTTTCATAACCCATAAAGACAAGACTACATCCAGAACGCGCAAGAATCGGTCTCCTACGGTGATTGTTATCACTCGTGCGCAAGGCATCATCAACATGGTGACCACTGTCACCCATGGGTTCTTTATACTCACGACAGCTCTCAGTCGTGAGTTCCTCGTCTTCGACACGGGAATCACTTCCTTCCGTGTCGGTATCTTCGTTCTCACGGTGGGTGTTTCCCACCGTGTGTAAATTCTCTATACCACGACCGTCATCGGTCGTAGTAGTAACTTCAACACGGGGCACAAGATTTAGATGAGAACGCACAGAAGTTCAAGAAACGGCGAAATTTACGGTTAACTCTGTGGGTTAAAAATAGAACAAGCGTGCTTGTTATAGCTGCGGAAACAAAGGGCAAGAGTTTGCCGCAGCAAGGACAAAGGAGAAACTTCAAATTGAATAATAGAAGGGGTCGCACAACGAATGCAGCGGTTTGCACTGCCGGTGGTAGAGAAAAAATCAATGACTGAAATCGACTAATACCGATGAAATTCTGAATCATCGACAGCGGGGCAAGCTGGAACCTTGACCCTGACGATAATATGCTCGAAAATGTAAGGGATGTGGAAGCGAAGACTCTGTGCCCATGTTTCAAAACAAGTTTTTTTTCTATTAACGTTTTTGGGTCTATTCGTTCCGTATCCGCATACAATCAGGTTGTTAAATACCTCCTAAATTTATCAAACATGGTCATGAATGCCGTGCCTGAGGCAGTGGATGATGACGTTCATGAAGAGACTTTCATCATTTCCACGCTCACCTCACTACGCGGTTGAAAAACTGGGAAAATATACAAGGCCATGCATAAGAATCACGGATCATTTGCATCCAAATTGCTTGACCTGTTAAAAAGGGAATAAATGGATTCCGGCAGAAATTATCCCATTGATCAAGTGGGTGGGGTAATATGTAGCAACCCAAAAGGTTCAATTACCCCAAAGGACAGACGTGGAAACAGATTCTTGGTTGTTTTCGTGGATCTTTTTCAAATTACATCAGTGTTTTCGCCGCACGAATAAAAGATCGTGCGTAAAAATGTTTGTCCAAACATTTTTTACATCATACGAAGTGTCATACAGCATAAGAAATGTCATACAGCATAGGAAGTGTCATACAGCATAGGAAGTGTTTAAAAATTTTATACAGCATACGAAGTGTCCAAACATCTTCTACATGTACTGCGCACCGACGGAGGAGAAGATTCCAGAATATGGACTTGTACTGTAAACAACAGGCATGCGCAGACAGATCACGGAAGCAGGTAGTCCAGCTTCAAAAAGGATGCTAAATTCACGACACGAACATTTTCAACATGGTTCGGTGCATGATATTTGGCTCTGGAGTACCCTTGCTTTTTTGGTCTGAAGCGGTGGAGATTGAACTTATATAATCAACCGGAGCATCCAGATCAAATCCTGGACGGGCATGCCAATTCAGAAGCTAACTTAAAAACCGATAACGGTTAGAGACATCGTTGTGTTTGGATTCCCGTGCATAGTGTACTCAAAAAATATTTGGTAAACGCGCAGACGAGCGTTAATTTTGAAGGAAAACGAAATGATTTGAAGTTTTGCTGCTGAAGGATCGGGTAGTCACCAATATCCGGCGTGTGACTCACATAGAGCCACTGAACGAGAAGCATATAATAATAAGAAAGTCGGGAGGATTCTGAACGGTGCAGAAAAAGAAGATTCAGGGCACCCAGGAGCGATTAGCGATGACAGGATTCAGGATGTTAGTCGACAAGGTCTGAATAGCGAAAAGAGGCCGGTGAAGAGCATGAAAAATGCCAAGAAAAAAATATCCCATGGAGATCTGATCCTATGGCCAAGAAAACGCCGATAGCCGCAGTACTCGCAAGCAAAAGTTGAAAGAAAAGCAATACAAGTAGGGAGAAGGTCGATTGAAACGACTGGAAAATCAATTTACGAACGGACAGTGGTTCGAAGCTGAAAACTAAACGAGCAAAATCTATGTTTGCCTTTGCTGTTATGGATATAAAAGTGCAAATGATGAAATTACGACTATAACATCGGATCATACGAGCTATTTTGAGACACACAAAAGGGTTACAGTCCGAACAATGCCACTAATCTTGCCTTGTTACGTTTAATATCGCCATTCTGGTCGGTTTTAGTCTTGTACACCCACTTTGTGTGTAGTGAGGGGCAATCCTTTGGCTTCTCGATGATTTTCCATACCTTGTTATTTTTGAGAGTCGTGATTTCTTCTTTGATCGCCGCAATCCACTTCACTTTGTTCGCACTATTCATTGCTTGAGCGTAATTCTTGCCGACGAAATTCGCCATCCCCAGATCCGAAGCTATACCTTCATCGGTCTCGTTTTCTTCGTTTGTTTTTGACTCCGAAATAGTTTCTTTCATGTAAAACTTCTTGTTCCATGCCGTTCGCGTTGCCACGGCTTTTTCTTTTGAATTTTCTTCGGTTTATTGTCGCGTGGTTCTTGTTGTCGATCTTGGGCTCCTTCTAACTTTTGGTCTTCGCTTAACTCGACTTGAATCTGCCTGTTCTGTTCTTCATCCAGTGTCTCGATGTTCTTAATGTGCTGGGTGACGACGACTTTCATTTCTTGCTTCAGATATACCTTGAAACCTTTAGTCTCTTCGCTTTTTCCAACAATAAGGTCGATCTGGGCTCTATGTGCGAGCGAGTTCTTCCCCGGATTTCGGTATACTGTGCACGGAGATCCGAACGCCACAATGCTTCCGAGTTTCGGCTTCTGCCCACTCAAAAATTCGATGGGCGACATGTGTTTTACATTTGCGCTTGTGGGACTTCGATTGATAATGTGTGCCGCATATTGTACGGCGTCTCCCCAAAATGCCAAGCTTAGTCCACATGAAAATATCATGCATCCAGCCATGTTCATAATGGTTCGATGCATGCGTTCCGCTTTGCCATTACTTGATTGATTTCCAGCTTCACTAATTTGTCGCGACACTCCAGTACTTCTACAAAACCCGTCGAGGTTTTTGTATTCGGCACCTCCATTGGTCCGTAGGATATGCACCTTGCAATCAAACTGTCTTTCGAAAAACGCCAGGAAGTGTTCAAACTTCTTAGCCGCAATGTCCTTGCTCTTCGCGAGAAATACTCGTACGTAATTCGACTTGAAATCCACGAAGTTGACCATGTACCTGTTTCCGAATCTATCTCTCGGAGTTATTGTGCCCTTGAGGTCGGAGCAAATGACACCCCCGATACGATCGGTTGCATTGTCACCGCTATCTTTCTTGGACCTTGGGTTCTTCGTCTGTTTTCCTTGTACACACACGTCAAACAGTTGAGCCTTTTGGTATCTGTTAACATTATCCCACTTTTGGGTATTTTGCCAATTTTTCCACGGCGTCGTAGATTAGGTGACCCAAACGTGCATGGAAATGCATAAACGAACCTTTTTGCACGCAGGTGTCGCTCTCGGTTTTCTTGTCGCTTTCTTGTAAGATCACCACAATTGAGTCCCGATCGGAATTTATTGGGACGTCAACTATAACTTCAACTGCAAGCACCTTGTTCTCCTTTTTTATGTCAAAAATATGACGCTTGCTGTCACGATGCCTCATCACACGTCAACCGCTGACGTATACTATTTCGCATCCCTTTCTTCCAAAAGTCCATACGACAAGATGTTCCTTGAAAGGTTCTGCACATACTACACGTCCATGATCTTAATAGTGTGTACGGATTCGTTTGACGTAACTTGTAGTTGCACCCAACCTTTCTTCGACACCTTTAAGGTTTGTCAATCTGCTTGAAAGCATGTGCCGTTGACTCCTTCTGCATCCCGCAGATAGGTCTTGTTATTGACTAGGTGCATACTTGCACCACTGTCAAGTATCCGGCTATTGCTGTTCGACACCATTGAGTTTCTAGTGATCGCGAGCGTAAAGTTGATTTTGTTGCTGGCTTCGGGCACTTTTCATTGCTTTTATTGATGTCTTCTTGCATTTCGAAGATCCGTGCCCTGGTTTCCCACAATTTTAACACTTCTTTTCCTTGGGCTTGTCCTCCACGTAATTAATCGTATCGTTTCCAAATCTTGTAGACCCTCTGGCATCATTTTCGATAGCTGCCGCAAATTGGCAAAGTTGTTCTGCTTGTCTGAGGAAATCCGTCCTTGTATGATCGAATTTCGACATCAGTATGGTCTTCAGCTCACTAGAAGCGTAGAGAACTATATTTTCCAGGACGAGAGGCTCACTTCCTCCGACTGCCTCGGAAACGGCAACCATATATAGGTAGTGCTCGTTCCAGCTGTGTTTTGGGTTTTTCTTGCTCGTGAACAGCTTCATTGACTGTGCACGCGTTATAGTTGTATTGAACACACTCAGCATCTTGTTCATGATGTGAACGAGCGTTGGTGACTCGTTCCACCATGAGTCAACTTGTCGCTGATAATATCTTTCGGCCGTTCCGCTTAAGTAGAGTCCTAGGAGATCGACCTTGATGTCCTCACTCCATAGGTATCCGCACGCCGATTTGACGATCGAAATCTGTCGAATAAATCTTGTTCCTCACTGTATAAAACCAGCACCGAGATCGCAATAGACTTCTTTTCCGTCAAAATCTCGAATCGCAAGTTTGCAGTCTTTTGCTGTGGGTGTCCTGTATATCGTTGGGGTGGTTGTCGGAAAGCTGCTTGAGGCGGTATCGGAACGCCTTGCTGCATCGGTACACCTTGTGGTACTTGGCCTCCATGGTTTCCATATACCGGTTGTGGTAGAAACCTAAAATCTGCCGGCGGTGGAGTAGGTTTAACATTTTTCACATCTGGTTCTTTCCAATGTTCAGTTGGATATGGTTTCTTCTCAGGCGTACTGTCGAAGGATGCCATTCGCATCCGAGTATCAAGCCTCATTGAGTTATTGAAACCATATTCACCGTGTTGATTCTTGAGTTCTCCAATTTTTCCATCCGTTCGGCTCGTCCTCGAACCAGCTTCAGTATCTCTGCTCCTTCAGCACCCAAACCTGCGTCCTTTTTCTCCTCACGACTATCACTGTCGACGACATTGTGACCTTTTGGGCTCATAACCTGTTCAAAAGTATCCTTTTCCATGTTGCAGTAGGAACTTAAGCTTAAGTCAAGTCGTAGTCGATAATTTTGCGATAATCTTGAATAAACTTGCACTTGTTTGTTGAATCTTATACCTTACTTTGTCAAGGTATAACAGTCGACGTAGCTACCAAGTCAGACGTTGTCGCGTAGGTTGAACACAGGGACTTAGTTAATAAAAAGTGTATTAAGAAGTGATTAAGTTTCTACCTAATCAATATGCATGCGAAGTGTCGAGACTCACGAGACAAAGTGCAAGCAGTTTTAAAACCTACACTATAATTACCTCGAAATAAAGTCGGTTATGGTCCGAATACATTTCACCCAACTTTACTCCAAATATAGCAAAGTACCGTGAATCTCCCAAAAAAGTGCTCCAATAGTAGTACCGTAATAGTCGTCATTATAAATATGCACTTTAGCACCCACACCCTTCTTAACACTGGCATACCCATCGGAACTGAACACGATTAATCCTTCTGTCGCCCGTTGTTTGCGGGAGTGTAATCAACTGTCGTTGCGGTTTTCTGAGGGCTATTGAAGTCAACGTTTCTTCCACCTCTGCCCTCGAAGTGATTTTGGTCGCTAGTGTTCCTAGTATCTCTTCTTTTCCTTTTGTGCACTTAGTAACCTCCAACGACCACTGGGACAATAGTGCAGCCCATATGCGCATCCAACGATCAATTTCATTGTTGTGGTGGGGCCGATTTTCGAAATCAAGAAAGGCGTTCTTGGTGGAACCGGGATTCCCCCTGGTCTAGGCGACTAATTATCAGAGGGGGTACTCCGCGAATCCTGGCCTATATCTTGATCGAACAAGTAGCCATTAGGCCGACCGGCCCGATCATCCCGGTCTTCTGACCGGTCATCATTTTCAGGTGAATCCGTTGTTAATTCCATCTCACTTTGTGTACCCATTGGTTCTTGGTGTTTACACAAACTTAAATGGACTCTAGATGAATAATATTTTCCCAGTCAGGTTGGGAGAAGTGACTTTATCGAGACGGGGGGGGGGTGTTCCCCTGTGGAAATCTTCACCGGAGGACGGATAAGGGATTATACGTAATATAAAGTACGTATAAGAAGGGTCGGGATATTTCACCCGACCGGAACAACGAATTACGAGAGATAACAATAACCACACAAAAATACGTAAACCACGATATAATCGCGATCTTCCACAGTAAAAACACTAAGTTACCTCTACAACCCTTTCCAATTCAATAACGTTTGGAACACGTGGACGTGAGGGGTGAGAATACAAAAATCCTGTACAATCCCGTCGAGGGACTTCCAGTAAGCCAAAGTGCGTCAGTGGGCGTCTCAACCGGGGATAAGTTGTGCTACAAGGGGCCTTGTTAACCCTGTGCTCCCAATGACCGTCGACACGTAGCAGAGCGACTCTTTGTTTTGGGTATAATTAAACCTATTATATAATATGTAAAATCCAATACTAAGTGTACCGTACCAACCTATGTGACTTACACAATATTCCGAACTTGATCAACCCATTACATGGTTCGCCGATATCGCCTTCATTCAGTCTTCATAATAACCCAACCACCTTTGCTACCCATGTAATCCTTTACGGTCGGGCCACCTCAGCTGACCCCGATCCTTACCGTGCAAACGACTTCCGGAGCCAACTTGGACATGATCTTGAACCTTCCCAACCACCAGTGCGTAGTCTGGTAACTGATTTTAACTCCACTAGTGGTTTGCCAGTGTCCCCGATGCAACGTCCAGGGTGCATGATCTGTAGGGTTAGTTGGTCGGTCACCAAACCAATCAGCGCAGCAATATGGGCCACTCATATTTGCATCCTTAAAATATGCTCCACCACATCCGCCCCTTAGCCTGATCGCAGCATCACAACGGCAGCGATCCAACTCACCTCATATTAGCTTTTTCTGGCTCCCAAGAAAGACTGCTCCATCTGCTTCTACCGATTCTGCAACGGCTCCTTCTTCGATCCCGCTCAGCATTAGTCCGGCCGCTTCAGTGACCGTGATCACAAAATCTGCATCCGACACTTGGCTGGCCCCGATGGTTACCTGGTATGTTTTGGGTCGGTCTCTTCATCGCCTTCAGCAACTGTCAATCTTAGTTGAGAGGATCGGCTCACTTACCTTGGGTGCGGCCGATATCGGTCGACTACGGCAAGATCTGCATGATATAGTCGACGAGCTGACCTCGCTGTCTACGGCCGGTCAGACACTCCGGACTCAACTTGCTGCCCAGCACGCTGATCTCGATCGGTGGATGCGCGATGTTGAATACCTTCCGTCGCTACCCCACTAGCTGAAGTTCAGGCCCACCATTTTACTAATTGTCTAAAGGCTTTGCGTAAGAATTACGACCGCATCAACGGTGCTCATGCCGATCTGGTTCGGAGTCGGTCGAGAATAGAAAATAAAATTCAAGCTTTGAATGCCGGACGTGATCGTTTGTCCGCCGCAGTTGACCTCGCAAAAGACGCAGGCGCCATAAGAGAATAGCACAGACCAACACAATCAGCTCTCTGTAATCGACTATTCAAGTCTTATGTGCTAGCACTCACGATGAAGGTACATACCAATCCACGTTCTGTTGATTTCTGACTCACTAATCCTTTTTTGGTTCTTTTATTTAGATCGATGAATGGAACGCCTCCAGAAGTCGATGGACGTGGTCATGAGTCGTTTTAAACTAATTGAAGCTCTTCAAAAATACGGGGTTATGACCGACTTATACAGAAGACGACGCTCGTGACTCAGGAAGCGGTCCGACTTGAAGATAATCTCCTTCATACCGAGGAGCAAGTCTACTTACTTTCGACTGAGCTCTTGAGTTTACGGGTCGACCAGTCTGGGTCGCAAAAACGTCTGCAATGCTTCTGGAAGGAATTTGAGGACTGCCGACAGAAGGCGCTTGCCCAGCTCAAGATTGAAACCTGAGGTTGGAAGAATACAACTGGACTAGCCGACTTATCAAGACGCAGATCCAGTTGGAAAGAAGTGAAAGAGTTGTAACGCTGACTCGACTTTATTACAGCAGACTCTGGGCACTCCGTCTCGGTGACCGGGATACTCACTTCTTAGCCCGGTGACACTTCCGATTAGCGATCGAATTTGAATCGATCTCTACGCAGTTCTCCACGGGCCACCCAATTGTTGACTGATGCCGGACCGGGTCAGGCTCTGCCCGGCCAACAAGCTTGCCTTCTTCCACTCTGGTCGGTCCTCTAGACGCCCTAAGTCAGTGTCTTGTGCTGCCCGCCCCTACCACTACCAAGCTGACTGGCGATTTTATCGGTCCATTGACTCCTACCAAGCGTCACGTTTAGCGGATAGTGGATTGTTTTCCGATTCGGATTTCTATGGTTTCGCTGACATATAGGAGCAGACCCCGACCGCTCCGGCCAAGTTATGGTCCATCCGGTCGATAAACTTCGAAATGGGGTCGGCTGACCAGGTTATGTCTGATGATCAGGTGGTGGACCTATAGCTCTCGGACGATGAAGACAGGTACGACTTAGAGGAAAAACGACCTGCTCCTGAGGGGAGAACTGGTTATCCAACATCCGCTCTTCAATCCACTAGTCAAATTACGCTTCAGCCAAGTTCTGACCCGGCATCTATCTCCGGGTCGACTTCATCTCAGCCAGCTCTCGGATCGTTTCCATTCCCGTTCCGACTTCGCCCCAAACGGACGACGGTTCTGATGTTACTGGTCTATTCGCGGATCTTTGGTACACTAGGCAAGTCGAGATGAGCTCGGCACAGAAAGAGGTCAGTAAGCCTTGGGGCCCTAACCAGCTATGGGGAATCACTCCGAAAGTCTATGGAACAGAAGGAGATATTAGTTCCCCGACTGTGGTGTCGACGTGGTCAGTGGATCTTCCCGGCCACGTCTCGGAAGGACGACAGGAATCTGATTACACATTCTGCCTTGGAAATCATGTTTGATTCCAAGCCTTGAGAAGTCCTACTGAATCCCATGACCCTGTTACACTTTCCATCTAGACCATGGTTTGACTTGTTAAAAGCGAAATTGGACTAATTCGCCGCGGAACATGCTATGGCAATATGGAAGTCGACTCATCAGCTGCCTATTTTCAAAGAAGATGGCAATGTTGAGCGGATGGCGCAATATCATGGCGCACGCAAGCGTCGTAGAAGGCGAGTTGGTTTGGCTTGGACGTTGATCTGAGATTACGTCGTAATCCGTATACCAACCAAACCGTGAGACCTCGATGTCTCCTCTTTTTCTTCTGTGCTGCATGTACCTGTTCGTCGGGTTGAACTTAAGGGACGGTTTCCTGCTGCTGAAAAATGATATAACGGGTATGGATGCTAGTCGCCAGTCGGTACACTGCAAGATGAGATGACCTCCAAGCTCTATTGCGAAACCAGTGTTGCAACGACCCCTCGAGCCCCCCGGGACTTCAATTTCCCCGTCTGGACCACAATATTGGGGTTAGTAATCGTGATAGCCGGTCGATTTCCGTTCATTATTCCTTTCTAATTCATGAATTTATCACGATCGACATTCTCCATTTCTTTCTCCACATCCCAGAGCTCCATTTCAACCTTAGTCACTGGTTCATTCTGCATTGGTATAAATACAACTAACACTTAAATATGTTATCCATAGATTCCAACCGTGTCGGTCCTGATCGAGTCGACTTTGGCCGGATCGATTCCGACCATTCGGGCGGTCGGCAAATGCCTGTCGCTGGAACCCCGATCACTTTCTTCGTGAGTCTGCTAGCCTCGAATCTGTTACGTATTACGCGTTCACGTTTGAGCTCCCGTAGCAATGCTTTACAGTTAAGATATCGTTCATCCACCCATGTCGGATCGTCATATCTTTTCCAAACTAGGAACTCACGATGTGTCCGTCCATATCGGGTCTTCTTACTCGATCGGGTATCCACGATCTTTTCCAATTGGTATTTGTCCTGATCGAGCTGCCTTTCCTAGCTATCCTCCGGCAAAAATGATTAATGGAAGTCGAAACTTGGCTGGTCGTCTGCTGAACACAGTGCCTTTGGTCGATCAGGGAATTCACTTCAACTTCGATAAAAGGACGATAGATAATACCCCGTAATCAGTACCTGCTGTGATCAGACGGGCGGCATGGTCACCGATCAACTCAACGACACAAAAAGGTCCATGCCCCATATGGGCTAACTTCCTTGTATACCCTTCTGTCACCCGATCCAGTTAGAGCCAGACCCTTGATCCCGGTTCAATACTATACAGACCATCCTCATCATTGTTTTGGTCAGCTCTCTCCTGGATCGCGTATCGAAGTCACTCGGTGACCTGTTCTCGCGCATGGTGATAATGACGCTGGAGGTCCATACGCCACCTGCGGGCCTCGTGATCACGACTTCTGGTGCATCCGTCCGGGATCGTGGCTTCAATAGTCAAACGTGGACCCCACCAGTAAGCCAGATAAAACAGATGGCATCTCTGACCCAGTCGAATGAAGAATTCAGCGCAAACACATAGCTTTCCGTATATTCGACCCGGTCCTGCTGAACCGGGTCGGCAACATACTTTAATCGCTCTCGATAGCGTCTGTACCATCAACTCGGATTTTTCCTTCGCCTGTGGCCGACAGGCCATCGTCGCGCTCTGTCTCTGACCCAGCATCTGATTAAACGATCGGACCATAATACCAGGATCGCGATCATGCAGGAACACCTAACTCGCACCGAATCACCTGAGACAACATTCTTCGTAACTTTGGGCGACTTGATGGGCTATTCGACCTTAGCGATCACTAGGCATGTGAATAGATTGATCCAGATGAGCAGTTCGGTGTTGCCCTTAAACGACTTTGGTAAAGAGGGATGCGGTCCATCAGTATCACTTGAAAGGTGTAAGTTGCAGGGATATTCCTACCGGCCTGGTAGAGATGGAACATCTGTAAAAAAAGACATGTAGTTTGGAAATCTAAGGTTAAAAAAAAGTTAGAGCTTATGTAAAATACGTAGGCTAGCAAGACAAACCATACCAACTATAATCTCATCCTCATCTTTGACAACAGCCTCCTCACTTCTTCACTACCTTCCTCGAGCCCGACGAGCCTACCGACTTTCTGTGACATGGTAGCACTTGTTGGTCGCGATTCAATTTTCGACTTTTTGGCAAGGTCGACAGATTTTCGTCTTCGTAAGATCAGCGGTATCCGCTTGATCTTTTGGGTATCTCGCCTCTTACTGCTACACTACCCCGGATTAGTCGCCTAATGCGCGCTTGTAGTAAGCGGTTAACACAGCACAGTTTCGTTAGAAGGCTCCTTTGCCCTCTGGGTAACCCAAAATAAGGAGCCACTCGACGAAACCCTTGGTTTTCTGGATTATTTTTCGAATTCCGATACTTTCAGGGCATTGGCCGTGTCCACCTAAAATATCACGCACCTTGCACCAACCGGAAACCAGCGAAGCTTCTGGAAAGCAGCAGAACACGTTCGCTCATTTAAGAGTTTGCCTTCAATAACACCAACCAATGTTCGTGAGGTTGTGTACGCTAAAGAGTATTTTTTATTGAAGCAGACCCCGAATACCCGGAGAAGTATTTTATATTCCGAAGTGACCTCATTGAAGCATCAAAAGAGTCAAGCGCATCAATAAGAGATTCGAGAAGCTTGGAACCACATTAGTATCAAAGTAGCTGGAAGTAGAGCACAAGCGTCACATTCAAGCCGTCTTCAACCACTGCGACGACGCAATTGACGACGTATCATCGAAGTTAAGCCGTACGCTAGTGAAACAGTCTAAATAAACTTTGGTTTTATTTTAGTTTATTGTTACCGAAATTTGTCATCTGGTTAACCGACATTACGCTGAAAAGTCCGGTTGATCACGTGTTCACGAAGAAGCAGATCAGGTGAGCTTGAGTCCCCGAATCCTCGTCCCCGACAACATAGTCGAATGGAGGAAGCTGAACATATACAGTCGGCATAAATTTGACAAGAAGCTGCTGCTAAAGAGCCAGCAAAGCAGCAGCATGCACAAGGTCAGGCTGCACCCGCGCTTGCACCACCACATTCAATGCCAGGCGCCAAAGCTAATGTTCAAGGACAAGGTGTTCTGCCTGTGGATAATTTTAGCATACAGCAGATATTGCTCATGAAACAGCAACACCAAATGTTTCAGCCTTAAATAGAAGCACCGCTTCAGATGCAGATGCAGAAGATCCAAGCTCAGCTTCAACAAATCATCCTGCACTTTGAGCGGTGGGTTGCGAACCGCTTAAGTGGGCGCAAGGAGGATGCACCAATGTATGACGGCAAGCTCAACGAAGATTTAAGGCTGTGGATCTTTGCAATGGAAGAATACTAGAATATTATGCATCGAAACGCGCAGTGATGAACGAAAATTCATCGCACTTTGTGAAAGAAGTCTCTGCCAATCTTGGCAAGTCCGCTCTTAACTGGTGCCGTACATTCTCCTCAAAATGTGACGCTGAGAGATGTAACAAGACATGGGAACTTTTTAAAAGCCAGTTACGCGCGCGCTTCAGACCCAAGAATTTCGAGTATGACCTCCGTGCGCGTTTATTCGAGCTGAAGCAAATTTGAACAATACATGAGTACGTCTCGAAGTCCAAGACCTCTTGTCTCAATCAAATCAGAACATTGCTGATCGAGACGAGAGATTTTATTTCCAAAATGGTCTTCGAGCTGAGATAGCAGCTAAGATCAAGGAAATGAGTCCTATGACTTTATCAGCGACTATTGAGCACGCAACGAGTTCGCTCACTTCTCTGAAAAAGTACCGCGAGCGCAAGGTGCACGTGCCACAAACAAACCAACCTACACATGATCAACTGCCGAGAAAAAGTTTAAGAACAAGTCGGAGCAAAGGAATAATCAAACTGCCCTAAGGAGAACTAGAAGAGAAATGCGACGTGCAATAAGTGTGGAAATAAAGGACATATACCTTCAGATTGTCGCAAGAGTGATGGCAAAAAGGAGTTGAATCACTATATGAGTGGGTCCTTCTACGTTATTCTTGAAGTTCAAGCGCTTATATATCATGATGAAGCCATGAAGAAAAACGTGACTATCTTCATCGGTAATGACTGTCGTCTAATAGTATTTCAGAAGATTTGGCTCAAGCGTTGGGTCTTACGGTGCATGAAGACGTCAACAGCAGCATGATTATCGATTTAGGTTTTAACCAAGTCGTCCGACGCCCACGTCGTACTGCTAAAATGACGCTTAAAATCCCTGGTTTTTCAAAGATGAAACTAAGTTCCAGATTATATCTATACCAGAGAACAACGATGTCATTGTCGGAATGATCCGGCTCCGTGAGCAGAATATAGATTGATTGGAAGACTCTAAAGCTTTCGCCGCGGGTGATGCCAAGTGAAGAGCCACCGTATTAAAAAAACGATGGATCATCCTGTCAGATCCATAGCCAGTTGCCGTCGTGCACAAAAGAGTCAGAGTCGTGATATGTAGAGTTTTGATGGGTCGACCAGCCTCATGAAATGGGTGGGCTATACTATGGAAACTGCCCGAGTCGGAAGTGGCGGCCGCATCCTCAGACTTAACACCGAATACCACGGTAAACCGAGCTACGTATCGTGGACTACTACTATGTCGGGATTTTTTTGCTGACCAAAAAGACGGCTGGTCATCATTTCGGCGACTCTAATTTAGTGATCAGACAGATCACTACTGTAATCCCCCAATACAAAGACACTGAATGATCGAGTTATGAAAACGCTTATGATCTGGCCAGATAACAAAAAGCTAGATGTTAAAAGAGAGTGGGATCGAAGTGCCAATCATCTGATCATCTAGCCACCTTGGACATGCGGTACAAAGTCGGTATCACTGTCTCCGATCTGGCAATGTTGATGGAGCAGACCGAGGTCACCGGATTTAATTAGACCAAACGACGGCTCAAGTAAAGCACGGGTGTTCAAGATCAATCGATCGGGGACAGGGAAGTCCGACCGCCAGAAACGAATGGGAGCCAAATGGGCTCACTAGGAGGTTGATGCCCCTCGGAATACCAGAAGATCACTCAGAGACCCCTCACGCTGAGCTGATTATGTATACTGACTAATCAACCGTCGGCCGGATAACGGTTAGGGCTGACAGGTCAGAGATATTGACCAATCAGTAGTGAACGGAGGGTTACCTGGTCGGTCAAGACAGGGTCAGATTATGATGGACCCGATTTTGATGATGAACTCGATGAACACAACTACGAAAATTGGATAAAGATTGATGAACCTGGATTATATAAAGACGTCACGACTGGAATGTTGGAGTTTAGGAGATGTCGAATTAGCGAAATGGAGTGTGTTAAAGTGAACCAGAACAAGTTATCTGTCAAATCCTCACTCACTGACCTTTGTGAAACTTGTCCTGAAGCCGAGTCATTTTGGTCCCAGGATGGCTAGCTGGGCTACTACGGTATTAGTTACGCCAGCGATCCAGCATATCGATGCCTTTAAGAGACTCTCGGAGAGATGAAGTGTGGCTTGGGCCGCCAAACTCGGGGTATCAGGTGCCTTCCTCAGCTGGGTATCCATTCCTCTTGATCTTACGGTTGGCTAATACCTCCCATGGTTTCGATCGATCTGGGCAGCTCCCTCGCCCACGTCAGGACGACAGGTTGAATTAGGGGTGCCCCAGCGGGTGGCGGAAATATCCAAAAGACAGTCCGAGAAAGAGATCGAGCAATTTTCATACCTGTGAGGTCAGTGCCACATAGCGCTTTGGATTGGCCAAGGGTATAGAGTTGAATTTTTCGTAGGTCAGCTGCACTCAAAGGCTGGGTGTGGGAGGGAGAGATCTGGAAACGTTTCTATTTTGCTGCCCTTCTGGACCATCGTGTTGTTGCCCGAGTTCTTCTTGTTGGTTACCCGGCGTAAAATGCTGCTACTCTAGCTCCGGCATTTGTTCTTCTGGCTAAGACTGATCGGAGTGGTCGGGATTCAACCATTGGACCTCGATAATCTCTTCTTCCTCCTCATCCTCCTCTTCTTATTCCTCCCTGCCACTATCCAGACTTTCTTTAGTCTGACCACCTTCGTTGGGAATGGCGGCTGGTGGTGGTGGATTGGAGTTAAGGGGCGGCAAGGAAGGGCGGCTCAGGCCAGCTTGGGAAGGCACGTCAGAATCGAAGCCAGAAGGCGGGTTGTCTGAAGATCGATCACTTGATCCGGTGCTGGCGAAGATTCTGCCCGACCACCTGAACTGAACTTGGCCCGGCGTGTTGCCACACGGTGTCGAGATAGTGCTGCGTCCATCTTTTGGTCGAGAAAGTCTTTGTCGTCATGCTCATCATAGTCTGGTTCAGCGTCTGGAGTCAGCATCTGGGTTGACCGGCTGGGAATAGGGGGAGTTTCGGCGTCTGCTCCAAGAGAAACCGTCGAGTCCGAATCGCAGTCAGATATCAACCTGCAATTGCGCAAGACATTGTCTATGGAATCGGAAGGCGGACCTCCCCGCTTCAGTCATTTAGGATCGGGTAATGAAGGAGAGGTGAATGCCAAGTTGATCTTGCGCTTACCTCGGCCCGCACCCGGACCCCATAGTGTGGCCACTGAAGGCTGCGGTGGCATGTGGTCCTTCGACGCATTTCACACTCTGCCCCTGGCCGGAGTGTCCATAAAAAAAAAAATTTAAATTTCCAATCAAAGGAAGAAGGCTTTGCCGCTGAACCAGGAGCGGGAAGTTAGGTAGGTCAGTTATATGTCGGACGAAGCCAGTACGTTAGGCTTCCTCGCGTCGACCATGCCCAGAAGGTCTAGGATAGCCTTCCCCACGCGCACTGAAGCCCTGAATACCAGTGTAATGCGGGCATCGGTTTTACGCAGTCGGCCCTGCAATACTTGCATTTCCGACGATTTCCAGTTTTTCTCCTGATCTCGAAGAGTAGTTAATAACTGAGTAGTTATCCCGAGACAGGTCACTTCAGGTTTTGTCAAGCTGTGACCGGAACTGTATCAGTTTGATCCGCAACTTGTGGTGCCCGGAGGTCGCATCTCAAACATGCAGCTGGAGGGAGGCTATTTGGTGTATGTCCTGGGAGCGGAATTCACAAGCTGGTCCCGGTCAGGCCCCGCCTCTTCCAGCTCTCGGGGGTCCGGTGGCATCTACTTCAACGATGTATCATCTTCCGAGACTTACGCGAAGCGGCGGCAGGCATGGTTTTATGTGCAACAATTGTTTCCCTAAGAAATATATTTGGACGGTAAGCGATCGGGCCGTTGTAGTAAAAGAAGCTGTGGTAGTTTGGTGCGACGAACTCTCTTCTGGTTAGCGACCCGCAAGGGTTTGGTAATCTTGGCAAGCCTTCTGAAGTGGTCACGTTCACGTCAAGTCCACGACTTGAGTTTCAAGGCGTGTAATCTGATTGTAGAGATCTGGAGAAGAAAGCGAACCTCGGCCCGGCGATTGGTCAGGTTAACAGCCTGGATCATGTCCACCTGGATCTGTTCCAGGTCAGCAACTAGAGACGTCAGGATGTCCAACCGGCTCATCCTGTCAGCGTACTCGGGCCGACCATGACCTGATGAAGTTCAGTGGTCAACTGTTCAACCACAGCACGAACCCGCCTCACTTCGCTCTGAGTCTTCTGGTGATAGTTTTTCATGTTTTCCTGCCGAAGTGTTACCTGATCCAGCGGTTTGCGGAGATTCGAACACTTCAGACGCAGAAGGTGGCATTCGGTCTGACTGAGTGAAAGTTCCGATCACTTGACCAATTTGGATTGTACTAGACGGTCCCGGTACAGATGCACCTGATTGAAAAGATGACGGACCTGTTTAACATCAGCTGGGGACACCGCCAGGCTGGGCACCTGGGCGGAGTATGAGAAGGCGGAAGTGGCGGAACAGGTCCCTAGTGGCTGCCCTTTGGAAGAAAAGTGGACCGTCATCGACAGAGACGACTCGACAAGTAAAACCAGGACGGATAATCAAGACTGAAATCAAAGTGAACCCCGGTATTCAGCAAAGCAACAGTTTAAGCCATGAGGCTGACCGCAGGTCAGACAGACCAGGTCAGCAAAAGACTGGAGGTGAGACTTACTAAAGCGTGGCATGTTAAAGGAACGAACGTGTTGGGGAAAAGACTAGCGAGATCGTGTCCTAGCCGTTGTGCGGCTGCGACAAGGCACATGGTAGGATGTGGTAAAGCGATTCCAGGATATATCAACTGCCGGATGTGCATACACCCGATCATGATGGTCCCTTTTTGGCCTAAATTATCAGTTAGGGCGGACACGCTAATTCGACCTGTGGAGTCAAGATGGTAGCCGCGGCCAATACATGGAAGGAACGCCAAGAGGTATGAAGCCTATGCGGTAGGATGTCGGAAGTGTACAAGATGGTTTGAGTCTGGAAGCAATGTTGGGTCAGCATGGTGTGGTGAAACAAGTGTCAGCAATGCTGCCCGGAGGACAGCAAGTGCAGACCAAGATGATCGGTCTTCTTACGTCAAGCGAGGGGCCTAGTCACCGTAGTAACCTGAACGGGATACTATTAACCAATCAGGTGACCAGAACAAAAATATTGTAGGTCACCTTATTTGGTGTAGGATACACAAAGTATCATGCAGGATCGTTGGGATAAAAAAATCAGTATACGTTTCTCTTTCTAAGACACAAGTCGCTATTGGTTAACAGCAGAGAGATAACAAAGTCCCCTCTAGTTGTTATTTGTTTACCCACTGAAAGCCCTCTGGATGTCTCCTGACCAGGAGTATACTCACACAAGTCGCCCGTGTCTGGAACATGTATTGGAGGGGAAGGTGAAGTTTTACTGACTTTTAAAAAGTGTGGAGGCCTGTTTGAAGCTCACGTTTGTTCGCATAAAATTGGAGTAGCCCCCCCTATTTTCTTTGGCTGAGCAGACCGATTGAGTTACCCCCTCTCCTGTGCATCGATTCTTGCCGTCTATCGCCTCAGTTTCCGCGGAATACTAAAATCAAATATAACCACCACCCACTCCCCGGTGAAGATTTCCGCCCAGGAGCGACCCTAGTCCTAACCCTCGTCCCGCTGCCCTAACCGGGACCTGGACCTTTCGTCCAAGAGTTTAACAAGAGAGCGTAATTGCCACAAGGTGAGATGTCAAGAAGTATGGAACATCCTATCTGTCACAGCCAAGGTGATGACAGTGACCAATCATCTCATCATGTCAGCTCGTTGCTGGCCTGATCACTGACTGTGGATGAGCGGAGTAACCCCTCCGACAGTTAGTCATCTCCCCCCCCCCGTGGGTGTTCGAACTTCGGAAGAAAACTCCGAGATTACACCACACAATTGCGCCTTGATTATCTTCCCAAATTTACGTAGCTCCAACTTGTTGAACTAAGCGCCGCCGTTCGCTGATATTTGGACTTGAAAATAACTGGTGCATCACCGATTGTTCCTGATACAGAGCGTCGGTTATCGATGTTGCTACCCCAATCCGCGTCCCTGTATGCTGTAGCATGCACTTTACCGCTACCGTCGCACGTATATTCCGTAGTAATGTTGTCATTTTGAGATAGTAAAGTACGCGAATTGCAGCTTTTCGGTGTTTCAGACCTGGAATCTTCAAAAAATCTGTGATAGTTGCGTGACCACATACTCCATGTGAGGAGCGTATATGTCGTGATGTATAATAATCAACCATTCAGAGATCTGTAGGGGTTCGATCTCATATCGTTTCTTTCACCCTCTGCCGTCGGCGATTGTATTTTCAACCATTTTAGATTCGACTCGCGTGGTTTGGTCACTGACGGCATCTTCTTGGTTGAATCTCCGCACCATGTCGACAACATACCGGGTTTGTCGAGTCATCAGCGTGCAGTAGTTTCGGCCCTAGTTGATCTTTATTTCAAGAATAATTTTTGAGGGCCGCTTTTTCCTCCTGAATCTCTTTGCGGTCTTAGCAGCGATGATCATATCGTCAACATATTGGCACACGTAGACGTAGCTGCGGTTTTCTTTTGACGTAGATGGATGGATCGGCTGCGCTGCTTCAAAACCATATTTGCAGGGAAACAGCATGAATTGTCTTTTTCCATACACTGGCAGCCTGTTTAAGTCTGTAAATAGTCTTGTCTAGCTTGCACATTAAGTTTTCAAAGTTCGATATACCGGTCGGTACCTCCATGTACGCCTGTTCCTTAACGTCGCTCTTTAGGAACGCCGTATCTGCATCTAGTTGCTCGGTCACGTATCTCTTTTGCAACAGCGACTGACATCACAACCCTTATGGAGTCATGTTTGCGATAGGTAAGCACGTCTTAACGAAGTCAATACCAAGCTTCTGCTTGAATCCATTTGTGACGATCCGGGACTTGTATCGTATCACTTGTCCGTTCTCTTTTCACTTTTTGCAAACACTCTTGTTTTCGGATTGGGCGAACATTCATTCGTCTGGTACCAACGTTCGTGAGTCATTCTCTTTGTGAACCTTGAGCTCCGAGCTCATCGTCTCATTGCTTGATGATATTTTGTTGGGGCATCGTCCGCCTCGCCATCATTAGCAGCGTATCACAGTACTGGTTCGACTGTAGGTCCTTCCTCGTCAGTCCTTGCCACTTTGCGCTTGGCCGTTCGTCACTTCTTCCATCTTTTGTTCTTCTTCATTACCCAAACCATCCTCTAGAGCTCACCAACTACTGCATTTTGAAGTGGATATGTGACATTATGACCATTGGGGTGGGGACTGACCAATCAAATCATTTGGGGTGGAGGCTGGCCAATCAAATAATTAATTAATTCGGGTGTGGGGTCTGGAGTTCCCGGTATCGGTATCGGTAGTGTTTAATACCGGTGGTACAACTGGTACGAACCCCTACCGGTACCAGTACCGCACATCCCTACACACAAGTGAAACGATCCTAATTTGTCATAGCTTTACGTGTACCGTAAAACACAAGTTAGATGTCGCATCGGTGATCCAGTACGGTACTCGTTTTCCAAACCCTCTAAAGGACTTTTGTATCAAACAGTGATGAACACCACACAATGGTTAATCAGTAAGCGAGATATCTATAAACAAGCATGGTTAAGATGGAAATTAGGACAATCAGCTTCGATAGAGGGACCGTATATTACTCCTTTGAAAGGTAATAATCTTACCGCAGTAGGCATCCACATGTTACCGCTGACAACACCGTCGATATTTACATCGATGGGGAGGCGGATCAGTCCTAACCCAACTCAACTTCACCAGCTTCAAGAGTACACGGCGTTACATATGCCACCACTCATTTCGCAGTTAGCAGAAACAGCGAAAGGTCCATCCATTGGTGTAAAAACTACAGAAACAGTGGAAACTAATTTGGATTTGAGCAATATCAAATTTCATGGATTATTATCCTCCAATCAAGAGGCATTTTGAGTTACTTATAATTGGGCCTAGAACCCATGGATCAGGGAAGAAAAAGCTGCAGAATTATCATCACACAAATATGACAGAATTCCTGGAGGTACGATTTACTCCTTACGGATTCTCCGACTAACAGGAACACTATTTACTTGGCAGTTGCCGAGTGGTAATTCTCCGTCACATACAAAGGAAACGATTGGCCGGTGGTTAACTGCAATAATTCTAGCCTCCCCTCAAGTGGCGGTTGGCGAGTATACAGGCTCCCCTCCCAGGATACAATTATTCAGGTGTCCAGCTATTTTGCAAGATTATAAATGGAAGGTAGTAGAACCTGGAGTACTGAAAGGAGAAAAGGACAAAACGGACCAGACTGTGAGAATAACGCAACAGGCTGATAGGTTCTATACCTGGACCACTCGAAATTTCATGGGTCGTGAGTGCGGCACATAAGGAGGTGTGACTGTACATGCTGCGTGCTTCGTACACGGCATGTAAACCTCAGACAAAACTTAGGTTCTGTGCTCTCCAGTGTGGTTGTCTTGTCTCTGTGTGTTTTCACTATCTATTGGAAGATAGAAAATCCCATTGTATTTGTTGATAACATAGCGGTACAAAAGACGATCAACACTGTAGTGTGTCAGCCACATCCGGCTATACATGATACGGAATGGACGGTGGATCCGGCGACAGCGTTCTGGAAAATACCGTGGGCAATCAGACGACACTACAGACAAATGTACCATTGCAAAATCGCGTCAGCTGTATCAAGTGTAATGGACAAATGGCAAATCAAACGTAGACGTGATGCGTTGAAACACTATATACAAGACCAAGTTTCGAAGCAGATATGGATACATCAAAATGTGCTAACTGACTATCAATTTTGGGTTATGTTTAGAGCAGTAACATTTCAGCTCAACACTTACTATCAGCACCAGTCACCAAGTCCTACATGTCCGCTGACCCCGACTTGTATTAGCAGTCGGACGGACATTATTCATGTTTTATGGGATTGCAAGAGTGCCAAGGATTTATGGAAACGATGGACCAGTATTTGGACGGGAGTGGAACAAACATATGAAATCATTTGAGAGGTATAAGGAGCATATTGTCAAGCGTAAGCCGCCGGAAATTGGGATAAGAGTGAAAGAGGCGATGATGAACACATTTGGCGTATCGGAGTTCAAATTTCTCGAACAATCTGAACGTTTGTGGTGGGGTTTGTAGCGTTGGTATTACCTGGCTGTGGCAACTTCGCGATCAAGCTATTTATGAGGGATTGATGAAAACAGAGGATGAACATCTCCGATTCATCTGGACACAGGGGCGTGCGCAATTAGAAGCAGTAGCCGAATACGAGCGCCGGCACCCGAATACACGAGAAGAGGAAATGCGTTTGCAGCTTTGTATCCAGTGCATATTTAATATTAACCCAGCACCGCCTGAACAAGCGAGAAGATCGAGCATTGACGCAGATCCCACTTTGATGAATACCCTGAGCCGCGATTAGTATCTAGGATTAAGACATACATAGTAGTTTATAGTTGAACGCTAATTAGACTACAATGTAGAGCGTCCATAAGAACGGTCCGCCCTCGAACAGATTTCCAAGGGCTTCACGATGCACCAAACATGTATATGAACTTTTTAATATTACCTGCAGCACATAATGTCATTATTTTGTCAAGGTTATAAAAGATTGGTCCGTTCTTATACACTGTACATATTAGGTACTACACTGTACTAACTTTTACTCAAACAGTGATGAGTGTACTGTCCATTGATTGGCTAAATCTCTTGGAGACAATTAACATCAGGCGACATGTAACTTGTTTTTTTTTTACGGTAATTGTGTGATATGGTGGAGCACAACCTAGCTTGATGACAGGACTTACCACTTCATAGTGAATTGCTGTTTGGTACGTCATCGGCTCATAATCATGCAAGCATTATCTTCATGACTGTTGTGAGGCTTCGGTCCGTTGTTAAATTTTTCTTGGCCAGGGTTTATTTTCTTTCTTTGTTTGTTTCTTCCGTCAATAGGTCACCCATTATCGCATGTCTCGCTTTCTTCCGTAGCTCTTCTTGATCCTGACCACCCACTTCCCGGTCCTTTGCAAGCATTTTCAACCTCTTTTCAACTCTAGGGTCGCTATCAAGTTCATATTCAATCCCATGATTGTGCTGGCCAGGTTCAGGCACCTTCTTGCTTGGCGGTGTAGGTACACGCTGCTGTGGCGTTACCATCGACGGGTAGAGATTGGTTTTATTGAGTTCGAATAATTCATTCCCAAAAACCATATCAGCTAGCTCGTCAATTCTCATCTTGATGCCTTCCTCTTCCAGTTTCCTGTACAGCCAAAACATCTTTTCCTGAAGGGGCCGAAAGGGAACGCGTAAAAACTTACGTTTGTTTTTCCAATCGTCGTAAAGCTTACGATCAGTCTCCTTGCTCTCCATGCGATCGTGCATTCCGTCTTCATTGAAGTTCAGGCCATAGGATTTTATCTTGAGTCGTTCGAGAATATAGCTCCCGAGAACCATCAATTCGAGACTGTTAATATCGTACTTACTAAGATGGTGCTGAAGCTTTAAAATTGACGCGACTCTTTTAGCACCATTCATGTCGATACCTAAATTAGCCACCAATGCTTTAAATTTTTCGTCGTTTGTGACATGAGACACCTCCGGTTCGTTCGGCACCACCAATTGAGCAGGCAGATGCTCTTCAACCCTCATTCGAGTTCTCGATGACGACGCTATGGAGGAGTCTACATCCGGCGGTAATCTTACTCTTTCATCATTGGAATCTTCCGCCGCTTGCTCATTTAATTGAAGCCTAATTTTGCCGTAACGTTTAGGATTTTGATCCACAACATCATCGGATAATTTGCTCCCGGCGGGAATCGCTTCAGCACTACGGCATGCCGACACAAACACTGCAATTACGCCGAAAAGACCAAGCTTGACCATTGGAAGACTGAATACGACACCCTCGTAAGAGTGCCTCTCCTCTCCCCTAAACCTGTCGAAACTGACTCCTCCCGGAATATACTTGGTTGAGTGCGTCTCATTATACTCAACCAAGTTGGTTCGACTTTGGATTTTCGTCCACGGTGGGACTCGGACCCGCAGTCTCCCGGTTCCGGGGGCAGGGCCTTAACCACTGCACCAACCAAGGTCGGTTCCGGAATATACTTGGTATACTTTACAAAAGAGAATTTCAGAGGCATTCCTCCACTACTCAAGTACTAAAATGTTGAGCCAAGTTGTAAAGCAGACCGGCATCAAGATGAGCGTGGCTAGCCGTCGCGGCATCTCAGCATCAGCCAAGCGCATGTCAGCTGAGGGAGAGCACCACCACCACCACTATGTTTTGAGGGCGACTTTTCAAGCGTGTTGTAGGGGGTCTGGTGCTATTCGTGACGTTGGGTGACATTTCCGTTCCCGTGAGTTTGTACCGCTACCAGAACTGGAAGCATGGATTTTCCCAAAAATAAGCAGAAGATACAGCAGTGTGAATGTGTATGTGACGACGAGGATGGAAGCACACGGGTTCTTCATTAATTGGTCTTTCTGGCTCCATTTACTATTTTTTGTAATTGATAAACGAAAATTAAACATTTTTTAGGAAACTAAAGAAAAGAAACTGCTTCAATGACAACGCGGATCAGTTCCGTAGCATTTACGCCGAAGTTGTAGCGATTTCCACCGACTCGCATCACACGCACTTGGCCTGGATCAAAACGCCACACAGTGAAAGTGAACTGGGCAAGATTAAAATCCCACTTATTGCAGACATTAGTAAGCGTGTTTCGGAGAATTAAGCGTATTTCGGAGAATTACGGCGTTCTTATCACAGACGAAGACGATGAAATGCACCCGGAAGGCACCATCCGATCCATGACGATGTTGTTGGACGCAGAGTCAATGAAACTCCCCGGATTCTTAAAGCTTTCCAGTAAGCTGCGTCCCACCCCCAGGAAGTGTGTCCATTTTGGAAACGTCCATAAAGACCAACCACATCGAGAAGATGGACCATTTTCCAGCAGCTATATGGCGAGAGTTAGAAGCAAGAGCTTTAGCTAAAAATTGTGAGATGCGAGTGAGTATGGACATACAATCGTCAAAACGGGTAGAAAAGCACGAAACAGCAACAACAACACTTGCCTTGGTAGTCACCTTTTCAAATTTTCATCACTAGAAGCAAAACAGTAACAGATGTCAGGCTTCACGACACTGGACTTTTGTCAGCTGCCGCGCTCGCACTGGTGGACATCAAAAAAATAGCTGGAGACAAGCTGGGTTTCGCATTATAATCTCTTAGGTTATTGATATAAACTACAGCATTCAGCCTGCCGAAACCAAGAAACTACCAACGCACCGAAGCCCTCAAAAGGTGACCTAGATAATGCCGAGGAGACTAGGCCAAGAACTTAAACTGATAATCAAAATGTTTGCAATGTTAAGACGGCTTCGTGCTGGTCGCCAAACATCGCTCGAGCAAAAGGTTCTACTCATTTTCTCTTTTTACTTGTCTCTTCTTTCAACAGGTCACCGATGGCCTCGTGTCTCGCTCTCTTCCGTAGCTCTTCTAGCTCTTGTTGAGTTTCGTCACTCAATCCCCGGTCGTTTGCAAGCATTTACAGCTTCTCCACCACTCTAATGTTGCTATCAAGTTCATCTTCAAACTCACGATTGTGCTTGCCAGGGCCTGGTGTTACCTTTGGCAAGGGAATATTGTTTGCTTTAAAAAATTAGCTTTCAAAAGCCATTCGTCAGGTCTTATCTTGATGCGTCCGCTTCCTATCAACAAGTCAATCGAAAGCATCTTTGCATAAACGCTAGGAAAGTCAACAGGAGATCCCTTCCGGTCGTTTATCCAAGTATCAAATATTTTAGGGTCAATCAATGGCACGGCGTATTTCCTCTTCTCTTAATTTCGAGCTAAACTGTGTTTTCCCAAGTCGTTCGAAAATCCAACTCCCGACAATCATCATCTTGAGACTGTAGACGTTGTATTTTTCATACTCTTTCCGACGTTTTAAAACTGACATGAAGTCTTCGGCATTTTTCATTTTGATACCTAACCGATCCATCCATTGTTTAAATGCTTGGTTGTTTGTGACGTCCAGCTCGTTCAGCACCTCCATTCGATTTCTCGATGATGACGCTACATTCGGCGGTATTCCTACACTTTCCTCATCCGAAACGTTATCGGAGCCTACTTGTCCCGTTAGCTTTAGGGTTTTCATTCACAACGTAATCGGATAAAAAGCTCCGATGAGAATTGACTCAGCACTACGGCATGCGACACAAGCACTGCAATAACGACAACAAGAACGAGCTTATATACATTCATAGGACGAGTGGTGATCGCTTGGAGGATTGAAAAATAATTTACAGTTAATCCTGAGTTACTTTTAAACCTGCATAATCTTATGACATAATCTTATTATACTTCCTCCGGGGCAAAATAAACGCAACATTTACACAAAATCCATCGTAATTGGTTCATAATTACGTTTTAGAGAACACGGATTGGATGAAAAGAAAGCACTACATCACCTCTTTCTGTTAATATTTTTTTCTTATCGAATCTCATCCTAGGACCGACGCTACGTCGGAATGAATGGACACAGCGAGCGGCGGTCGACAAGAAAACTCCCGCCCTAGTCCAAGATCACAACCAGGTCGTACGGAAAGCATGCAAATAAGTGTACCAGCAACAGTGCTACTAGAGGATGAAATTTCTACTCCTCAAGAGTGCCAGATCAAGCGTTTCGCAGTCCAGAGTCGTCAGAGCTTAATGCCGTTGTTCGGGCGGTAAATATCCCAGTTTTTGACTCTGGAAGCGCCTGAATGTGATGGATGTTTAGTTTTCGATGTTTGAATGCATTTGCTGTCGTTCAGCAATACTACCAGGCAAATAGGTTACTAGATCAAGACATATCAGCTAAGAAGATGTCCTAGCTTCTGTAGTCCGACTAAGGTACTCTATTGAATTGTTTCTTGTTATTTTTTATAATTTCTAGGTTTGTATGTGCCGTTCTCAATAGTTCGCCCGTTCTCTTCTGATTGTAAACCCCTATAGTGAATATTTGTATAAGATGATAATCCGATATTATAAATTTAGATTTGCTGCGTTTATTTTGGACACCTGTATATTCCGATCGTGCGTTTATTTTGCCCCGGAGGAAGTATGACACACGGACCAAATTTTCTGGAGGCGCTGGTTTGACCAATCAACGTTCTTTGAAAACTAAAATTCTATGATTGGACATCCACTCTTATTTGTTGCCAATGACACATCCCCAATAAATTCAGCTGCATACTGGATTCGCCAAAATGCATAAAAGTGGTATTTTAGCAATCCAATCAACAGCTAGAGTGCCTCCAAAACTTTTTGTTCACTTCTGCCAGAGTGATGTATAGGCTATATAAGTTAGCCCATTTTAATTGGAATAACCCGCAAAATCACGTGCGTATCATAGAAGACAACCAGAAAGTGAGTAATGACGATGTTGGTGTGGACGATTGTATGCTAACACGTCCTGCTCGGTGGCGACGAACTCTATGAGGTCGATTCTTGTGCGTCCGGTACCATGGTTGCAACTAGTCTTGTTTGCGCTGGTGTATTCATGCAAAGATCAGCCCACTGAAAGCAAAAAACAGCTTCGTTTTGCAGAAATGCACCCATACGTTATACTGAATAAAGGAGCAGATGAATGCCTTGTTCATCTGCTTCTTTGAAAAAGGCGAGATTTTTTTATGAGCTGCTTGGAGGTAAGTATCTCATTTACGTGTTTTGTTAGTACTGCTGGTTTTGAGCGCCAATCAGGCGCATTCCAGCTCCAGTCAAATACTTCAAGTAGTCTGTTTGTATTCTTGAGTCTCTCCCACAGGATGACTCCACTGGCTTACCCTAGGACACCCACCCCAGGCTTAAAGTCACAAGCATGTTTTCTTCTTCAATCAACGAGAAAAAACTTAAGCGATATCGTCAAGATAAACGAAGAAAAAAAAGCATCGACCAGGCATTTCTTAACCACCAGTTTTTCTTTTTCCTTACTGTATTACTCGACATGCTCAAGAAGCTACTTCAATGCGACGTATTTCCTGTATTCGAAGCAAAACTAGCTATCGGATTTACAAGTCAGAAGCACAGTCTCCCAAATTTGCATCAGAATTCGCTGGCAAAGCGAAGGAGACTCCGTAGAAGCAACAGTATCATCTTCATGCCCGTTCGAAAAAAAAGTCTAATCAAAAGTTCATGCTTGAATTGTCTATGGGTGCGTTCGATTTTCTGCACCTTTTCTTAACCCAATATATGCTACTCCCTCCGTCCCAAAGTTATTGTCCGATTCACGGTTTTTTTAGCGTCCCATTTTTATTGTCTTATTTTTTTTATGAAGTGCTACAGTCGATCGCAATGAATTCTCTCCTTTACAGGTGCTCGTGAAGGTAGAAATCTCATAATATACATAGCACTTGCTCATGAAGGTAGACATGGCATCGTTTAGAGAGTACAGTACTTGATCGCAGGCCTTTTCAGATCAATCAATGTGCTGGACCGGACCCCGGTTGATGTTATGCATGGAGATGAAGAGCGCACAGTACCTCGAATGTTGGCATGCCTTATAGCAGCTCTTAATATATACTCGTAAACCAGTCGCCGTTGTCTTTCAGTCAAATTCTTCTTCTTTACAAGGATTATAGCATCATGGGTACCCAAACTTTAACCACTTCGCATTCACCCAAAAATTGCCCAACAAAAAAAAGCATGTATCAGTGCAGAGCTGGGTTTCTCCATCACCAGCTGTTGTAAAAATACGAGATTCCACTGAAAAAGCGTAAACCTGCGCAATAATCCACAAGAAAACGTAACGTAAATGCTTGATCCTGCTAGAAACCAAACACCAAATCTCCAGGTACGAAAAGTAATTAATTCACAGTAAAGCGTAACCCACTTCAAATACACACGTGCTAGCGTTCAATTGACTAGATGCGTTTCCCCGGGAGTGCAGTGCCTGTCGTCTGTTAGTACGACGGCGCTGACTCCTATCCGAAGTGTTTTTTAGGCGTAAAAGTAAAAGTGATATATATTTTATAGTATTAAAAGTTGTCCTATCGAAATTACTCTTAACCTATATTAGACTATACAAAATATGCACTATGACGGTCACGCACAAATTTCATCCATTTCATGGTTCATCAAAAGGGTGCAAATTCAACACTCCTTCCGTTACCGCTATCGCTGCATGTGTCGAATAGTCTTCCAATGCAACCATCATAAAAACATATGTAAATCGAAAATATATCCATGTTCATCTTCATTCGAAAATTACTTCAAACCAATCTGTCCTCTGAGCTCGTCAATTCGAGGTGCAGCAAGATTTTTTGTCAAAAGGTCCGAAATCATGTCCACGGTTCCAACATGTTCAGGGTGTACTCTTCCCTTTTGAACATAATCCTTTAAAAACTTGAGTTTAACGTCGACATGTTTGGTGATTGCAGCACTCACTTCATTTTGTAGTTGCTTTATGGCAGCCATGTTGTCGATTTTTAGGACGATCGGTGTTTTCGCACGCACACCGATCTCCTCGAAAATTTCTCGTAGACCCAGCACTTTTTTTCCACCTTCCGCTGCGGCCACAAATTCTGCTTCAGCTGTAGATAATGCAACAGTGCTTTGTTTCTTGCACTTTCAGCCAGCAATTATTCCGTTCACGAAAACCACACTTGCACTGACACTCTTCCGATCCACCTTGTCGGCTGCGAAATCAGCATCGCTATAGCCGACAATGCGCAACGGCAGATGACTTCCACTGTCGTGACTCAGGTGCAATTTCAAATCTTTTGTACCCTTTAGGTACCTTGCAATTCTTTTCGCAATTTTATAATCCACCAGTGTCGGGGCGTGCGTACGCCGAGTAGCACTGTGCACTGCGAAAGAAATGTCCGGTCGTGTGCACCGGGATATCCACAATAAACTGCCGACCAATGACTGAAAATTTTTTATGCAGGGCAGATCTCCACCTGCCTTCACAGGTAACAATTCATCCAAATTTTCGTCCATATCTGCTTCTGCAATTGGGGTCCGTACTGTGTTCGCTTCTTGCAGGCCGTGCTTCTGCAACATTTCGTCGATTGTGACCTCTTGGTCAACGGTGTAACCGATGCTCGGACCACCCCCCACGCGTATTCCCAAAAATTTCTCCACATTTCCAAGGTTTTTTAATTCCAGAGTTTTCATTTCGCCAAAAAAATTTCAATCAGATCTTCGCAGGTCGCCGTGACGAGTAAATCGTCAACGTACACACCAGCCAGTGTTTTGCCATCGTCAGAGACCCGCATTAAAATACACGTGTCGGTCAAACACTGCACGAAACCAAGCTTAACCATAGTTTCTCGTAAGTGTTCATACCACAGTCTACCAGCCTATTTTAGGCCGTATAGGTTCTTCTTTAATTTTAGCGCCAAGTCTTTCTGTGTATCCACTCCGAAAACTTTCAAATTTTCTTCCGAAACTTCCATTCCTTGAGGAATTCGTAAATGTATTTCATATCCAGTTTCGGTGCCTGCTTTGGGGTATGCACTTGGTACATCCCCGTGTCTGGCAGGCACCTTCCACACCAATGACATGATAAGGATTACCTTCATGTTATTCAACTCCATCACCGTTGAGAAGGTGAACAGGTAATCCTCACCAAGCACTTGTTTGTCGCCTCGCGCAACCAACCGAGCTTTGTAGCGCTCCACCGTCCCGTCAGACTTAAGTTTGGTCTTATAGACCCATTTCGTTGGTAGAGGGTTTTTACCCTCCACCCTTTTCATCAGACTCCACGTGCCAAGATCGGTCAGTGCTTGTAGCTCTGCCCGTTCTGCCTCCGCCCACTTTTCAGACTGTTTCGAAGCATGTGCTTCCTGAAAAGTCTTTGGGTCGGGTGTGGCTGCGAAATTTCCACTCGTTTCACTTTTCGTACTCGTGACAGCAAAGGCAAACAATGCATTTTCATCCGGCGCCGCGGTAGCGCTTTCAGTTTCTGTTTGAATTCCATCTTGAGTCGATGTACGCTCCGAAACTCCTTCCAATGGCAACCTCTTTTTCTTTAACTTCTTGACGTTTTTCAACCTTTTCTCTTCTTCCGCAGCGGCAGCCTTTGCGGTTTTCTTCACGCTTCTGGCCGATTTCCGGGCCTTAGACTTGTTTTCACATTGTTTAGCGTCTCCCTTTTTCTTCTTGGCTGACAGGTTGACTGAAACCGACTCAGCAGCTTGGCCTTCGTTCATTTCCTCATTTGTGACTTCATCCGTTTCCAAATTTCTGGCAATCTGATTATTAGACTTCTCATCGAGAGTCTCAATGTTTGTAACGTGTCGGGTGGTTGTCACCACCCGATCTTTCAGCAAGAGGACCTTGTACCCCTTCGTTTGATCATTTTTTCCGAGGATAAGGGCACGCTCCGCATGTTTGCCCAGTAATTTATTTTTTGGATCCCTCCAAACCATGCATGGGGATCCAAAAACCACAATGTCACTGACATTCACTTGTTTTTTCGTTAACACCTGTATAGGTGGCGCCCTGCCTGGGTTAGCCCTGGTCGGACTGCGGTTGAGTATGTACGTCGCATACTTAGCCGCTTCCGTCCAATACATTAGTGGCACGCCCGACCCGAAAATCATACACCGGACCATGTTAAAAATGGTCCGGTTCATCCGCTCAGCCTTCCCGTTTGAGGCTGGTGTTGCGGCTTCAGTCACCTGCCTTCGTACACCCGTCCTTTTACAAAATAGGTCCAGCGTTTTAAATTCACCGCCACCATCAGTACGCAGTACGTGAATTCTGCAATGAAATTCTCCTTCGAACCATACAAGAAAATGTTCGAACATTTTCGCCGCCCTGTCCTTTGTGGGGGCGGCAAATACGCGCACATAATTGGAGAAATGGTCGACAAAGACCACTAAAAAGCGATTTCCTTTTCTGTCGCGTGGAGTTATCGGACCTTTCAGATCGCTACAGATAACTCCACCGATCCGATCAATTGGCGCGTTTTCACATGAGTCCCGCTTCGGTTGCTTCGACCGAGACCCTTTTCCTTCGGCGCACGTCAGACAGTTTGGTCTTCTGTGGTTAGTTAGGACAATTCCTGACCGTGGGTCTTTTGCCATACGCTCTATCGTGTCATAGGCAAGATGATATAGACTTCCTTCCTGCACAACGTTTTCGGCCCCTTCATTTTGCACGCTCATTACCACATCGATAAACTCCTTTCGGAAAGCGTTCACAGTGCTTGAGTAAACTTTTGCCACGAAAATTGAACCACAAAGTTCCACACGAAAAAGTGATTTATTACCAAACCTTATCTCCATGCCATCATCCTTGTCATCTATGTGACACCCTTTTTGTTTCAAACAGCCCAACGATATCAGATTCTTGGCTAATTTAGGTGCATAGTAGACTTTGCTTAACACAATTTCTGTGCTAGGCCACTCGTCACTTTTCACCGTCGCCTTTCCAACTTGCGTGACAATTAGTTTCCCGCCGTCGGGGAGTGTTAGTGCATCTTCACTACCACACTCCCTTGCATCCTCCAAAAGACCTGGGTCACCGATTAAATGTCGGCTCGCACCACTGTCCAGGATCCAGAATTCGTCATTTGTTTCAGGGATTTCAGAATTTTCACCTGAATTTTCAGTCGTGGCTAGCACGAAGCGACGTTCAGACAATGTGTCTGAGCGTCCCTTCTTGCTTGTCTTCTTAGGATCGTATTTTCATTGCGGTCTGGGGCAATTTCGATGGATATGCCCCGTTTCGCCACATCCATAGCAGACCCTTTCGGATTTCACGTCGTTTACAGCATTCGCAACAATTCTTGGCGGACGTCTTGCCTTCCGCTCGTCGTCCTCAAGTTCTTGGGCCCATGCCACCAATTCTTGAGCGTGTTGCACGTGGTCTTGCCTCATGGGATTATATCTG
>MIQA02000309.1:3121-31726 GCA_001887855.2 Sclerospora graminicola | reverse complement strand
CTTCCTTAGTTGATTGTCCGATTCGTCTTAACCCGGATACGGCTTATATTGCAAATTCGAAACTGTCAAAGGCGACACCTATGTTCCCACGGAACTACAAAACCCTGTCAAAAAGCTACCCAAGATTATGTGCAAGATACCAAACTTAAGTGTAAAACACTAACCTTTCGTACGCGTGACGTGGGGTTCGAAGTGTTGAAAATTGTCGGTTTTGGTGATATTGTGGTGAAATATCACTTTTGGAGATTTTCGGTAATTTTGTCCAATATGAATTTAGGCCATGAACCTATTTTTGTGTTACGGACTATTATTAGTAATGACCGGTTATCAGAATAGTTTTTGTCACTTCCCAAAAAGGAAAGTTACGAAACTTACCTTTTGGGATTGTGCGAGTAGCTAGGGAAGCGCAGGACTAGTAATGACACTTCTTAATACACTTATATTTGAACAAGTTCCTGTGGAAGTTTGTTTGATTTTTATTGTTTACAGTCGGCTATTCAAGACTCCAGTTTCCTGCTATGGTGCTGCTAATATGGAAAACAAGAATGCACAACAGGTTATGAGCCCAAAGGGTCAAGCTGACCTTAAACAAGAAAATCTGGAAGACAAGCAAACGAAGATGAAGAAGGAAGGAGAGACGTTGCTGGATTTGATGAAGCGACTAGCGGACAGAATGGACCGACTAGAAGAATCAAGAAATAACGTGGATATGGAGAATTGCGGATTTAATAACTCGATGCGTTTGGGGACGAAAATGAGGATGGCCTCTTTGGAAAACACCCCGAAAAAAAAGACCATATGCGGAAGAACACTTCAAAGGTCCTGCTGGCAATCTCGATGGATACCCGGACGTAAAATTTCAGGGACAAAATATTCCAGACATGAAGTTTCCAGCGCAAAACGTTCCGCCGCTTTTTAAGACACCATCGGCCAAGGATTGTAAATTATCCATCAGGGTTTTCGACGGAACGGAAGTATACCGTGGATTGGGCGCTGGGTTCAAGCAATGGGGCACCCGTTTCATCCGCCAAGTAGCCATTGCGGAATCAGCGTGCGGGTATATGTGGACCGAAGAAATCAAAGTTGATCTTTTAGGTCACTACCTCAGTGGAACGGCGGAGCGCTACTACAACAGGCAAGTGGACGGATGGTGGAGTGAAATACCCACCCTGGTGCACATCACGAACAAGATGTTAAATGCTTTTCATACAAGCATCACACCAGCCCAGTCGATGAAATTGTTCACGAGTAAAAAACATCCGAAGCGAAATTGGAATGAACACTACTTATACTTGGTGGCCATTTCCGAAGCGGTGGGCGGCAGTGAACCGTTGGTAGTGGATAATATCGTCCATTACGCATCTACAGAACTGAAGATAATTCTGATGGCAAGATATAATCACACGAGGACGGATTATCTACGACAAGCAGAAGAGCTGTGCCAGTTCGCGCAAGCGGTGGAAAGCGATGCGAAACAAGGAAGAAATTACGGCGTAGAAACGGTTAATTACGTGGAAAACAAGTCAAAAGGATGGAAATGTCACGCCTGCGGCGAAGCCGGACACTTTCGAGCTAAACGCCCGAAAAGGAAGGAAAAAAGATTGATTTTACGTTGGCAATTGTCGAAAAGGACTCGACTTTCGAACAAAACAAATGGATCCTCGATAGTGGTGCAAGCATGCACATCGTAAACGATGATGCGTTTCTTCGAGGATCGGAAGACATAAAAGGAAAATGTTTTCAGGCAGACGGAAAAACACTGAACATCTCAAAGAAGGGCTGGGTCAAGTTACAAGTGAAAGTCGGTTTGAAAATACGAACAATTAAGTTGGAAAACGTGTATTACGTGGAAAACCTGGCGAGGAATATACTATCCTACGGTCTACTCGTAGAAAAAGGCTGTGAGATGACGCACATCGACGGAAAAAGAGTGATGAAGCACCGTGAAAGTGGCGAAGCAATTTTCGATGTGAAAATTACGAATAAAGTGTTCACTGTGGATGTAGAAGTTAAGAAGGAGCGCAAAAAGGTCGAAGAAACAGTGTTCACAGTTTTGGAAGACAATGAGAAAGAAGCAAACAACGGAACTGATGTTCAAAAGGGGTCTCCAATGCATTTTCATGCAAGGCTCGGACATCTGAACTACGATGCCATCGAGCGAATGGCGAAGGATCCAAGTTTTGGCATCCTACTCACTGGCAAGACAAGATTAAACTGTCTTACCTGCGCACAAGGTAAACAGTCAAAGAATGCCAGATCGAAGAAAGACAGCGGCCTAAAGGCGCCTACGGATCGCATCGGTGGTGTGATATGCTCTGGCTTAAAAGGACCTATCACACCAAGAGACAGATTTGGAAACAGGTACTTGATAAATTTCGTGGATTTCAAATCAAACTACGTACGGGTTTTTCTTGCGAGGACAAAAGACGCCGCTGCAAAGATGTTCGAGCATTTTTTAGCGTTTTTCGAACGACAATTTAACTGCAAAATTCACGTACTAAGAACGGACGGCGGTGGAGAATACCGGAATCTGGATATCTTCTGCAAAAACACGGGTGTCATCAGACAAATTAGTGAGGCGAACAACCAGTCAAGCAACGGAAAAGCTGAACGCATGCACCGAACCATAATGAATATGGCTCGGTGCATGATATTTTCTTGTGGCATTAACCTTGCGTTCTGGGGCGACGCGGTGCAATACGCAGCATATATTGTAAACAGAAGCCCGACAAACGGAAACAACAAAAGAATGTCGCCTTTGGAAGTACTTACAAGCAAGAAACCGAACTTGGGAGAGATTGTCGCTTTCGGTTCACCATGTTCGGTGTACAGGAACCCGGGAAAGAATTCCTTGGCACACAGGTCACAAATTGGATTAATCGTGGGAAAAAGCGAAGAAGTGAAAGGATACAAGGTATACCTGAAAGAAGAGAGGAAGGTTGTCGTGACTCAACATATAAAAAACATCGAGACTCTGGACGAAAATCAAAACAGATTAGTGAAAAAAATATGGAGGAAAACGAAGATCAAGAAGGAGCGAACGTTACCAGCACTTCAACGAAGACCAAGCCGCCCAAGAAGAAGAAAGCGTGGCAGCGGGAGAAACATCAAACACGGAGCAAGACAAGAAATGAAAGCGAAAGCAAGATCGTCGACCAAGAAGAATCAAAGGTTGAAGATGAGGAGGTTGGATCACTAAACTTGACCACCGAAGTTGATCCAAAATTCTTCAATCAAGCGATGAGATCCAAGAATTCTGACAAGTGGAAGACGGCGATTGACGAAGAGATCACAGCTTTGGAACGAAATGATGTGTGGAAAGTGATCAAGCGGCCTGAAAATTGTAGACCCCTTCACACTAAGTGGGTCTTCAAAACAAAATTGGATGAAAATGGGAACGTTGAGAGAGGCGTGTGGAAACGAGCAGAGACTAGGTATCGACTACACGCTTACGTTTGCTGCAGTGATTGAAATGGGGACAGTGAAGATGATTCTGGGTCTGGCGTGCAAGTGGGGTACATGTGCGAAGCACGGAGATATTCCGAACGCGTACGTCAAGGCGCTCGAAGAAGAACACGAAATTTATCTGTATATTCCGCAAGGGATGAACATTTCCGAAAAAATCCAAGGCAACGAACAAGTTTCAAGTTCTGTATTGAAATTAAAGAAGACGCTTTACGGGCTGACACAAGCGGGACGGCTTTGGAACTAGTTACTTCACGCAAAATTGTTGGAACTGGATTTTCTGCAGAGCTTTACGGACTTGTGCTTGTATTACAAGGCATCAGAAGGAGCTACCACCATTGTAGGAGTGTATGTTGATGACTTGCTGGTAACCAGTGACGAACTGGTGGATAAGTTTTTCGACGATATGAAGTCTCTTGAAATTAAAAATCTCGGGAAGGTAACCAAATTCCTTGGTATGCGAATAGTCTACGAACAAGACTGCGGATACAAGATCGACCAAGAAGTGACCATCGAAGGAATACTACGAGATTTCAAGCTAGAAGAAGCGAATCCTGTGAAGGTACCCATAGGCGGGGAGTATGAAGATTTGAATCTAAAAAACGACGAACTTTTGTGCGAGAGCAATACATCTGGAAAAATAACAATCAAGGATTTTCAATCACTTGTCGGCAGCTTACTCTGGATTTCAAGATGTACGCGTCCGGATATAAGTTTTGCGGTGCACAAGGTCACCAGGCGAACACATGCCCCGAAAACAATGGATTGGGATTTAGCGAAAAAGATCGTGCTATATCTTAAGGGATCAAAAGCATTGAAGCTGCAAATGAAGTCAAAAGCAAGCGATGATGATGGCGTGGAAATTAATGGTTTCAGCGATGCAGACTACGCTGGAGCAAAGGACGACAGAAAATCGACTACAGGTGGAATAATTACAATGGAAGGAATCATCGTAAACTGGATCTGCAAAAAACAGGGTGGAGTATCTCTGTCTACCATGGAAGCAGTGTTTTACGCTGCTTCGAAGGTCGTAGTAGAAATGATCGGTTTTTACGAATTACTACGAGAAATTGGAATAAAGGTTAAACGACCTATGACCCTGTTCATGGACAATCAAGCGGCTATAAAGGCATTGAGCGGCATGGAAGGAACGTCGAAGATGAAACATGTGGACATCAGAGCAAAATTTATTTCGTCGAAATTTAAGGATGGATTAGTTCAAGCTCACTATATATCAACAAAAACCATGCTAGCTGATTTACTGACGAAGGCGGTGCCGTATCCAAGGTTGAAGGAATTACGAGTTGCATGCGGACTGGAATAGTCAATGGAAAATTCACATTGAGAAGGAGTGTTGAAAATTGTCCGTTTTTGGTGATATTTCTGGTAAAACATCATTATTGGAGATTTTCGGTAATTTTGTCCAATATGAATTTAGGCCATACCTGTTTTTGTGTTACGGACTATTATTAGTAATGACCGGTTATCAGAATAGTTTTTTGTCACTTCCCAAAAAGGAAAGTTACGAAACTTACCTTTTGGGATTGTGCGAGTAGCTAGGGAAGCGCAGGACTAGTAATGACACTTCTTAATACACTTATATTTGAACAAGTTCCTGTGGAAGTTTGTTTGATTTTTATTGTTTACAGTCGGCTATTCAAGACTCCAGTTTCCTACTATGGTGCTGCTAATATGGAAAACAAGAATGGACAACAAGTTGAGCCAACCGAGATGGTGACGATCATCTGACCAATCATATGCCTTCATTTTTCAACCGAGCTGTTCCAGAACAGAGGTGAACTTTGCCCTAAGCAGAGCAGCTTCGCAGAGCTGTATCTGGCGGGGGCTTCCTGCAACTCGATCCCGCTAATATCTGAAGACGCCTTGCTGAATGAGAAGAGATCGTAAGAAAATTGATACAGGTTAAGAAAACTTAGCTGATGCATAATTGAACACTTGCAATAAAATTGTACCAATATAGATTTAGGCAGCCTCTAGAGCTGCGACTAGCCTGTGCATTACTACTTGCGTGCTGGTCGAAAACTGATTTGGCGTTACAGAAGTTATTATTCTTTGATTCATCAATCCTTTAAAAACGGTCCGTATTCGGAACACAAACACATTTTTTCTGTCACAATTTAGATATCCAGATCGCCCGGACGCAATCGTTTAAGCTATAGATAGAAACACGACAAGATCGTCCGACTTAAAAGTTTTATTCTCAATACGGAAAATGCCAGACTGTTGGTTGCTCTCTCTTGGTTCAGAATTACTGGTAGCTAGATTGCTTGCATACATTGCAAGACCAGCCAGCAATCTATTATAAAGCAAAATACATAAGAAGCCCATAATAATTCGTTCTTCCAATTAATTTTTTCTCCAGAACCAGATGCGGTTGAACCCAATCTAAGTTCAATTTTAAACTAAAAAATAAGCATAGTTAGGCTTGCGCCAAAAGCAGATTTACCTCCTAAAAAAATCACAACTCTTTCATGGCGAAACATCGACCGTCAGTGTATAGCTAGCGGCTCTGCTGGGAGTGTGATCGTATCACTACATCTGTATGTTGATGCGAACAACGGAAGCATAACAACAGCAACGATGCCAAAAATCTGATCAGCACGAAAACATTAAGCAAAACAAAGCTGTACTCATCCCTGTAAAATAATAAATACAGCGTGGCTCCACTACACACCGCATACTAGCGAACTTGTTCTATTTGCGCATGCCTCTGAAAATGGTCCAAGTTCTTCGTCTTTAATTGAGATTTCGCAATTCTTGTCCATAAGCGTATTTTGAACAAATACGATCCTAAAAAGGTGATTTCTGTCTCCACATACCCGTCCGAAGCTCGCAGGTTTGCAGGGTCTATCATGAGGAGGCATTCGACCACTTGAATTCAACCGATTTGAAGACTTGATGATACTGTTTCATTGTGAACAGAGTGAATAATTTGTAGTTGCCGACAGTCGAGGGGCACACACCAAGTGTATCGCGTTCTTGAGAACCCGTATGGAACGACCTGCAATCCAATTAAGTAATGACAAGGCCAAAAGGATGCATCGGATCATTATGAACAAGGCTTGTGCAGGAAATTTTTGTGTAGTTTGAGTCTGGTCTGCTGGGGAGACGCGGTTCAGTATGCGGCATATATAATCAATCGAAGCCTTACAAGTGCAAACGCGAAATGTATCTCTCCCCTGGAAATTTTAATTGGAAAAAAGCCAACCTTAGGTGCAATAATTAAGTTTGGATCACCGTGTATGGTTTATCGTAACCCGAAAAAAAATGCTAGCTTACAGTGCTCAAATTGGAATTGTTGTCGGAAATAGCAAAGAAAAAAAAGGATTCAAGGTATATTTGAAGCTGGATAAACATGTCGTCGTCACCCAACGCATCAAAAATATCGAAAAACTAGACGAAAACCAATATCGACAAATTGAGAAGGCGTCGCAAGAAGATCAAACGTCAGAAGGAGGTCAAAAAGCTGCAACGGAACAACCATCCAGCAAGACTAAAAACAGCAAAGAAGGAGTCTTAGCTGTGAGAAAGACTTGAAACAAGGAGCTATGCTCCGTCAAAAGTCATGGGATTGATAGCAACGATGACACTAACAGAGAACAAGAGCACCAATCGATCTCGGAGTTGTAAATTTCGTTGGCGAAGTGGATCCAAAAAAATACTCTCAGGCTACGAAAAGCTCTAACAAAAGCAAGTGGGTTACGGCAATGAAAGAAGAAATCCCAGCGTTTAAAACAATAAGGTGTGGGAAATCATGGAGAATCGAAAGCTTGCGCACCTTTTCATACTATGACCTTCGCAGCAGTTATAAGAAAGGGTACGGTAAAACTTAAACTCATCCTAGGACTTGCAAGCAAGTGGAAATCCCGGCAAAGCACGGTGACAGAGCAAATGCCTGTGTGAAGGCATACAAAAGTGACATGATTTTTATCTTTACGTGCCAAAAGGGCTGGATTGATCTCATGATACAACAACCAATGCCAAGAACTCACAAGCTACGGACTACGTGTTGAATCTCCAAAAAAACTCTATTGTCTAAAGCTGGAAGGGCGTCTGTAAAATCGTTTGCTACATAGAAAGTTAATTGAACTCAAGTTTCTAATGCATGTTGGACATGTGTCTTTACGTAAGGACAAATGGAAACAACACAGTCATAGTAGGCGTTTACGTCGATGTTTTACTAGTAACCGAAACCTAAAAAAGCCTGGTAACGGATTTTTTTAACGACATGAAGTCATTGGAAACAAATGATCTCGGCAGAGTCTCAAAATTTCTAGCCATGCGAGTGATTTTCAACCAAGAAACTGGATACACACTGGATCAAGAGGAAATGATCGACAGCATGCTTGGTACCCCCGATAAACAAACGCGCTCTTTTTCTATCGATATTGCAGTGTTGTTGCCGTAGTGTCCGGTCGATTTCCGCGGGAAAGCAAATTAATAGGTTACGTCGTTAATCAAACCCTAAAGCTAACAACAGCACTAGGCTTTGATTGAATGGATAGATTCTGGATGATTAAAAAGTAGGATTAAGACCTCAACCTAAGAGAAGCTAGCCCAGTGAAGGTACCCATAAGTAAAGAATATGAAGACTTAAACATCGGCGACAGCGAAATTTTATCGAAGGAAGGAAAAGTATCAATACATACATTTCAATCCCTGGTTGGAGGTATACTATGGATTCTTCGCTGCACTAGGCAGGACATATCATTTTCAGTGCACAAGGCGATGTGAAGGACATACGCACCAAAACAAATCGTTTGGAATCTAGCAAAAAAAATTACAAGGTATTTGAAAGGAACCAGAAATATGAAGCTACACATGGGTATGCCAAAAACGGACGCAATACCGACTGTTATCAAAGCCTACAGCGACTCCGACTATGCAGAAACCAAGGAGACCGCAAGTCAACGTTATTCTCATGGATGATATGGTTTGAATTAGATTCGCAAAAAAGCAAGGAGGCGTATCACTGTCAAGAATAGAAGCAGAGTTTACCGGGAGCCCCCCGACGGGTAAAAGGTTTCAACCCTTACTCTCAAGCCCACGTGTTTTGAACTTTCACCGAAATCGTTTTCGAGATCCGTCAACCGGTGCTTCGCAATTTGGACAGAGATGTCAGAAGCCGTTTGTCTAAATCGGTCAAATCATCTCCACAGTTAGGATCGGAGTGCCGAGGATGTTTAGCCGGAGTCGGCGTATTGGGAAATTTACCACTCCGTTTGTTGATCGCTGAACCTGACGGCGTGAAACCGACGTTTTATTGGAAACGTTTTCGTGGCGATAACTTTGTGGTTTACTGTGGAAGATCGTGGTTAAATCGTATTTTTCTTGTTTATTGGATATCTCTCGTTTTATTGGTTGGTCCGGTCAGTTGAAGAATCCCCACCCAACCTTTACGGTACGTATACGCAGAACCACCCCTAATCTGTCCTCCGGTAAAGATTTCCACCAGAGAGCAACCTTCTCTCGAGTAATGCACACCCTCTGACTTGATTTGGAAAACTTTCATCATCTAGAGTCCATCTGAGTGAGTGTAATCGCTTAATAAGAATATGTACACAAGGTGAGATGAAGTTGAATTTGGATTCTGTTGCATTTGAAAACCGGTCGAAAGACCGGGACGATCGGACAAGTCAATCTAGTGATGACGTGTCCGATCCTGAAGTCGACCAGGATCAACGGAGCCTGGGGGAAGTCGGATTCCCACTGGTCTGGACGATCAACTACCCCCTCCGACAATTGATTGTCCAGACCAGTGGGAATCCGACTTCCCCCCAAAACTTCCGGTCTGGATTTAGTAATCGGCTCCGCCACACAGCTTCCAAGATTGAAGTGGAGATGCTTGGTTTTCGTAAGTTGCTACAGATTAAAAGTTGAGCGTCCTATGATCTTGCTAATGGATAAACAAGCCGCAATCAAGATGATAAAGGCATGGAAAGGAGTTTAAAAGTTAAACACGCTGATATACGTTTGAAGTATAGTGTTTCAAAGTTAAACGATGGAGAAATAGATGCAACTTACATTCCAACTCAAGCCATGTTAGCAGACTTACTAACAAACTTATTACCATATCCGAGATTGAACGATTTGCGCTTGGAACTTAGTTTGACGGGATAAATTCCAGAAGGAGTGTTGAAATATGAAGTGTTGCGGTACAGCTCGATTACTATTATTATGTTGGTAACATAATGAGAGCACATATGATACTACTTCGGCAGTACTCTTTTAGTATTTTCACGGTACATCACTATTTGTTAAAACAATGGATGAAATGAATTCGGATCATAACCGACTTTATTACGGTAAGAATAGAGTTAGTTTTAAAACTACATGTACGTTTCTAGTGCATTTCGACACTTCTCATACATATTGATAATGTAGCAACTTAATCACTTCTTAATATACATTTCATTAACTAGGTCCCTGTATCCGACCTCTACAACTACGTTTGACTTGGTATTTTTTGTTGCTGTTATACGTTGCAAGGTATAATATACAACATCAAGTGCAAGTTTACGCACTAACTTTTGTGGGTTATCGACAACTATCGACTAAAAGCTAAGTTACTATTGCAACCATGGATAATGCAATCTTCGAACAGACTCGGAATCCGTTTCTGTCAAATGCGAAGGCGTCGAATTCAACCAGCTTCGCTGATCCGTCTTGAAACACCTGTGCTCTTGCAAAAACCATCGACATTTTTATGCTCTGCACCTCCATCGGTGCGTAAGATATGCCCCTTGCAATTCAACCGTCTTTCGAAAATGCCAAGAAGTGCTTGCTGCAATGTGTTTTGGTTTAGTCACGAATAACCGTACGTAATTTGACTTAAAATCAACGAGATTTATCATGTATCGGTTGCCGAACCTGTCTTTCGGAGTAATGGGACCCTTAAGGCCGGAGCAGATAACGCTGCCGACACGATCTGTTGATGCAGTGTCTCCACTATCCTTCTTCGATCTTGGGCTCTTGGTTTTCTTACCCTGAGCGCTTGTTAAGCAATTCATCCGTTTCGTGTCTGTCAATAATACTCCAGTTTAGGATCCCTTGCCAGCTTTTCCACTGCATCGTAATCGAGATGACCTAAACTCGCATGAAAGTGCATAAGTGACCATTTTTGCATGTTTGTGTCATATCGAGTTTTCTTGTCGCTTTGTTGTCAGGATGCGATGACCGAGTCTCGATCATAGTTTATCGGGGAGTCAACTATAACTTCAACTGCAAGTACTTTTTTCACATTATCTATGTCGAACATATGAGTCTTACTGTCACGTTGCCTTATCACACGTCGTCCGTCGACGTACACCATTCCGCATCCTTTCTCTTCAAGGGGCCTATACGATAAAAATGTGCCTTGAAAGGTTTCCCACGTAATAAACTTCCATGTTTTTAATCATATGATTGATTTGATTGGTCATCACTTGTTTCTGTATCCAACCCTTCTTCGGCACGTTCAACGCCTGTCCATCAGCTTGGAAGCATGTTTCATTGACGCCTTCTGCATTTCGTAGGTAAGCTTCATTGGTAACAAGGTGTATACTCGTACACGGTCGAGTATCAACTTGGATACGCTCAATCCGTCAAGATCTTCCGTGATTGCGAGCGTGAAGCCAACCCTTTTTCCACTGTGACCTGTTTTGCTAGTTTTTTTTGTTTTTCTAACATCTTGGGGATGTATTACCCATCTTTCCAGAACTGGTGCTTTTTCTTTCCTTGGGTTTGTATTCGATGTAATTTACCAAGTCGTTTCCAAATATGGTGACCCTTTGCATCGTTTTCGATTGCTGCAGTAAACTGACAAAGTTACTTGGACTGCCGGAGGTAATCTGTCCTTGTATGATCAAATTTGGACATCAAAATTGTCTGATGGAAGCATAATGAACCACGTTTTGCCAGAACCACTGGTTCGCTTTCGCTTATGGCTTCTGAAACAGCTATCATGTATAGGTAGTGTTCATTCCAGCTACGCCTCGGTTTTTTAGCTTGTAAAGAGCTTCATTGGCTGAGCCGGGGTGATTGTTCTGTTGAATGCATTGAGCATCTTGTTCATGATATGTACCTGTGTCGATGATTCGTTCCACCACGAGCCAACTTGACGGTGGTAATATGTTTCAGCCGTTCCATCCAAATAATGGCCTAGTAAATACACCTTGATATCTTTGCTTCACAGGTATCCCCAAAAAGATTCAGCAATTGATATTTGATGGATGAATTTAGCTCCCCTTTGTAATGAAACCGGCCCTAGATCACGGTTTACTTCTTTTCCATCGAACACTTGTATCGAAAGCTTGCAATCTTTTGCAGTCGGTGTTTTTAAAATTTGCGGTGGAGGTGATCAAATATCCGCTTGAGGTGGTTATTGGTCCACCATGTTTTTCACACATTTGTTGTGGAGGAAACCTGAAATCAACTTGCGGTGGTATTGCTCCGACGTGATTCCCATTAGGTTCTTTCCAACTCATCCATTTGTTCACCTTCCGTATTAATTTATTTGGTGGCGTCAGTCTCCAGACGAGCCGGGTCGGCACAAGATGTTGCCAACACTACTGTACACCCCCACGCCAGCAAGGGGTATGGGACTGGTGTATATTCCGGTGGCCATTAATTCCCTACTGGTCAAAGAGGCAACGTGTTGGCTCCTAGAAGCACTGCACTGCTATTCCCAAAGCTTGAAGAAACTGGAGTGACTTATTCAATGCGGACTGGACTAACAAATGGATAGCTCCAAGTTGTAACTGTAGGTTACCGAGTAGAAGGCGAGAGGGTGATGTGAGTCAGAGGGTTAAGGATCAGATCATGCAAGCTCTAGGACCAACAAATCATTTTCATAAGGTACGTCCGTCAAAATTTATCCACGGTGCTTAACACGTTAGCGTCACAGCTTAAATGCCCAATTCGAGAAAGTTGCAGTGGGTATATATTGAGCGTTGACGTCGATTCGGACTCTATTCAATGGCATGAAAAAATTCCGCGGCACATACAGGCATTTTGGGGCCCCTACACGAGTTGTCAATCAAGAAATACGATCGAATCCCTCAGCAACGATTAGAGGACCTGAAAATTACGCGGACGGGTCGCACTACTTTCACGTGGAAGGCGCGGGTTCAAGGACATAATGACCACACCAGAGCAAAAGCGTTCCGGTGGTTGCTAGCGATAATAGTTTGCTTTCCACGGGTTCAGATCGGAGACTGGATAGGGGCATATCCTCCAATAACATTGTTTCACCAGTTGGAGGAATACACAAATGTCATTTCGGTTCTTTTACGTCCCGGAAAAATGCAAGGGATTTTTTCCGGGCACAGGACAACGGATGCTCTTCAAGCAACAGCAGGATGGAATACATTGGGTTCCGGACCAAAGCCTGGTATTGGAGATTCTTACTGGGCAAACGATCGAACAAGGAATTGACACACGGGTAGTCTTTGCTGCAGACCCTGCACTACACGGACTACCGTGGAGAGTTAATGATCTCCCCGAATGAAAGCAGTCGGTTATTGGCTACGACGTTCATTTAGAACCGTTTATCAAAAATGCAGTGCGCGACCACATGGTCGGATAGTGGAGAAATAGACAACCCAATGTGCACAAGATTACTGTAAATTTCTTTTTCTGAACAATCGTCTAAGGAGAGTATGGAGCCAGAAACACACACTGACTGGCTATCAAAACGTGGAATCTATATCGGGCGGCGACTTTGCAACTAAATGTTTTCTAGGACGGATACATATGGGCGCGGAGATGTGTCATCGACCTTGAATGCACATCGCCTGGTGAAGGGGTAACACATATACTGTGGGGGTGCCGAACGCCAGAGTACATAAAACTATCAATAGGTGAAATATGAAGCATGGAGAGATAGTTTGGAAGAGATCAATTGACCAGATCCAGGCTATTGCAGATTATGAGGTAAGACGAAGTAAAACGAGAATCAAAGGGATTCAGCTTAGGCATTGCATGGAATGTTTTCAAGGTCAGGTCCGAGGATACCACGATAATCAGCGCGTAAATGACTGTTTGCTTGTAGAGGATTACTCAGCTAGATCAGAAAAGGAGCTTGCAGATTGTTCTTAGAAAATTCGTAACAGCTAATAGTGATTAAGACTAAATAGACTGCACTTTACAACAACAACAAGTCGTCTTTTCCATTTTTTGTACTACCTGCGTAAAAGTCTCATTACTCCATTTTTTATGTTAGCGTAACCGAAATGGTGCAATCACCGCAGCGGAGATGGCCACCAAGCGTAGAGAGAAGTAAGTTATTGGTACTGCAGTTGACGCTGCAGCGAAGCAGTTCCGAAATAATTTTTTAAAAGGATGGCCACGACCAATTTTGAAACGACGATAATAACCCGGATGAGTTCAATGCTTGACAATTCGTTGTGGGTTAGCATTATGAAGCACCACACGTCGCTTTAAAGGCGCAGAATCTTTAAGGAGAAATTGCGCCCCCAGTTCATTGATATTGATGAGAGCATATATCACGTACAAAATTCTATTTGACAAGTCGTCAAATTTACCGCTTCCACAACGCAGCGATATGCACATTTTTTTTGCTTTTTTCAAAGTCTATTACCGATGGGTGCGGAAGATGATGGTTAGCGTTTAGTTTCCTACCCTTCTTTCTTTGGAAGCAATGATAACATCTTTTTGTCTACTTCGCAGCTGCAACTAGCTCAGTCCTTTATGCCATCCACTCGTAGCTAGCCTTCCGGCTTTTGACGCTTGACAAGCATAATGTAAAATGACGAATACATGGTCGTTTTTTATTTCCAAATGACAATAATGGTGCATGAGCGATACATCAGCATCCTTGAAACGACCCGCATCTCCAACTGCAAGTTATACACCCGTGCATTTGCACGTCAGGCTAGGATTTTCTCCTATCGGTTTATTTTGAGTTCAAGTAAATAAAACCTTGATTATGAATCGTAAGATCCGGGGTGGCTCCCACATCAAAATATCAAGCGATTCAATTGTGGTGAAGTGGTTCCGGAATTAACGGGCTGATGAGAAGGGAATCCACTTACGTGATTTGTAGAAATGTCGGCCCAAGCTAGCCTCCCGGGCCGGCCACCGACGGACACAGGATGACAGCTGCTGGCGGTGTTCGGGAGCGCTCGCAAGCGCCAGATCAGTACAAGGCATGGGATTTAGCTAGACAAAGGTGGGCCGGATGCTCAGATCCAGGTCAGCCAGATGTTGGCCGGCTGAACCAAGTGGAGCTGGAAGACTGTTAATGATGGCTATAGGTGGCCAAGGGGCAGATTGGCTAAGAGATGGACATATGAAGGGCCCCAGGGAAGGTTAAGCCCTTGTAGAAGCCGGATGGGACGCCAAACGTGGATGGGCGGCCGCGAAAAGGGAATCAGAGTCGGCGGCCATGTCTCGTCTAGGTCGGGGTGGATGGCTATCCAGGGTGATCGGTCTATTTGGTGTACGGTACACAAAACCCGTCCAGTCGCGCTATTTCAGGTAAGGACATAACCATCCATCCAGGTTATTTTGGGTAGGACACCCAAGAGGTTATATTGGATCTAGGGATAAAAATCAGTATACGTTTCGCTTTCTAAGACGCAAGTCATCATTGGTTCATAGCAGAGGGCTAACAAGGTCCCCTCTAGATGATATTGGTTGTCCCGGGGAAGGTTGAAAGGAACCCACCGAAAGTCCCCTGACCGGGAGTCGTCGTGAAACCTATGCTCAACTCAAGTCACCCGTGTTTGGATCACGGTTAAGTTTTATTGGAAAGTGTAGTGAAGTTTTGGCTTACTGTGGAAGATTGTGGAGTATTATTCGGATTCCCTATTTACACATAAGATTGGAGTAACCCCATGTTATCTTTGGTTATGCTGGCCGATCGATTATTCTCGGTCCCGCCTTTGCTGTATCAAAATTTTAAGTATAACGCCAGCTTGCTCCCCGATGAAGATTTCCGCCCAGGAGCAAACCTAGTCCTAACCCTTGTCCCCCTAATTTACGGACTTTTAACTTTTTGCCCTAGAGTTCACCAAGAGAGCGTAACCGCCAGTGCGGATGGGTACACAAGGTGAGGTTTACATAACATGGATCATCCCAGTCGTCACGGCCAAGTTGATTGAAGTGTCCGATCCCGCCGGCTGGGTGCTGGCTCGGACCAAGACCTGAATGAACGGAGTAGCCCCTCCGACAGTCAGTCATCTGGGCCCCCCGTGGGTGTTCGCATCTCAGAAGGAATTTCTGGAAGCGACTATACCACACAATCAAAATTACCTGTTACGAGTATGAAGGATATCATAGAGCTAACAAACGGAAAGTGTATTCGCAAGTATTGCCCCGAGAGCGTACGGTTTGACGCTGATACACGTCTGTTGGCAACTAAGTACTACAATAATGCCGAGTACGTAAATAATATGCATTCGCTGTAACAAATGTTTTTTGATAAATGTTTATTCGACCAAAAGTGCTGTTTTCAACGAGGACTTTTCATATTATCTAATTAGGATATTTGTGTCTTTTCGTAAGGCACATCCTAGTTTGCATAGGTGGTGCATGCTCTGTAGTCTTTCCTGCTCAGCTGGCATCAATTATCTTTTCCGGAGGTGCATTTAAATTCACCTCGGATTTTTGAGCATCATTTTATCTAAAATACTGAGCTGTACACATGTGAAACTTATGATGTCACGTTTCTCGTTAATTCAGCTAGGACCGCACTTTTTTCCGATTCTAGGCATCTAAAATAGAGTTCTAGGCGGGTGCAACGCCCTCAACACTATTTTAGTCCCATGCAAAATCTATGAAGTTGCTATACTAGGTTTAAAATGTCAGAATAGGATGCTGTTTGACGATCAAGTCCAAATGAGGGTGCACCCAAGATGTTCAATCATGAAGCACCCTGCTTTGGCAAAATAGCCGCACCTATAACCCTGACCTCAAGAAGCGGTGCTGACCAGAGAAGTGCCAGCCATTTCCAGTGTACTGTTGATCGGTTGAAATTTCGCCTGGGGGGGGTTATCGCTAGGGGGAAAGACAAATAAAGAGAGTTTGGTTGGCGTTGACCTCGGTCATAATTGCTGGGCTGTGGCGACTACGCAATCAAGTGGTTAGTAGACGGGAGGTATGGGACGCAGTAAAGCATCGGCTTCATATCTGGAACAGGGCGCTGGCTCAATACAAAGCGGTGATGGAATATGAAAGGTATGCCATGAAGACCAGAGTCCAAGGACTTTACTTATAAGTGACGCTCGAGTGTATGGAAGAGGATACAGGAAGAGGGTGGATCAACGTGTAAATAGCTTAACATCAACGATGGAGAACCAAGTTAATCCAGCTTTGCTTCTACATGACTCTTTACGATCTTTCTTAGTAGCTTATAGTTAACTCTAAATAGACTACCATTTCACACCTATAACCCTGACTTGGCAGCTCATGGTGCACAGGAAGTTGCTACCAGTGGCCTATTATGCAGAAGGCAACGCGACCGCCATCCACTTTTTTCCGATTGGATCACAGCGAAGTGTTGCCACGTTTTTGATAGAGGGACTTGTTGGGAAACACGCTCCACGTTATGCTCCAACAAACCACTTATTGATTCGTAAGTTTTTGTGTGACTAGACAGATGCCTGTCAGTGCAATATATCCAAGTGCTTTTGTGTGCGTAAATAGGCGTCGGTCCGGTCTGTAAGTACCGGAAGTTGCTCAAGTCCGAAGTGTTGTACTTGTTGTGTTCTTGTTAAAACTGAAGGCGTTTATTTTGTAAAGCTAAGTAAATTTCAACTAAAAGTTATTTAGCCTAAAAGTCACATATATACGGTAATTTCGCCCGAACCGATTTTGTCTTAACTTCGTTTTCATCACAACTTTGTCGAGATTCCAGCACTCCTTCCGGGATTACCGGGACTTCTTTTGCAATAGGAGCTCATCCTGGCTTTACCATCACCCGTTAATTTGTAGGTCGTAAAAGACATTACCCCATTTACTTCAAGCCAATTTTTTCTCGTAGCTTCGCCATTCTTGGTGTATGTAATGTATTGGTTAATTAGTGCGTGATCATATCTCTACTAGCCACATAGGCTTAACCACCCGTTTTATCGAAATATCTTTTAGAATTTTAGCTTCACATCAAAGTGCTTTGCTGATTGCGCTTGTTTATCAATCTTCAGGACAACCGGCACCTTCGACTTCACACCAGTTTCCATATACACTGTTTCCACTATCCGCTTTCACCACCAATATTAGATGCTTGGTTCCCTTAAGGTACCTCACCACACGCTTTGTGAATTTGTAATCATTCAATTTAGGTGTATGGGCGTATCGAGCTACCCGATGAACTGCGAACGAGATGTCGGATCGTGAACAATGTGATATCCACAATAGCCTTCCAGCCAACGACTAAAAATCCTCGACAGTCGGCATTCGTCCATTTGACTTCGTTTTCAATAGTTCGTTGGTTAATTTCTTCTTGCAGTTTGATGGCAGGTGGCCTCACCGTATTTCCATCCTTGAGACCATCCATTTCAAGCATTTCCGTAATTGTTACTTCTTGTTCAATTGGGTAACCTCTTTTGGGTCCTCCTTCGGCCTTCATACCATGGACTTTTTCCACATTTTTTTGCTGAAAAGTCCGAGGTCTTTTAGTTCGAGAACTTTCATTTCCTTGAAAAATTTATCCACGAGTGATACATCGGATCCAGTAACCAATAAATCGTCAACATACTGCCACAATTATGGTTCCATAATAATTCACTTTAACGAAAATGCACGTATTTGTCAAACGTTGAGTGAAATCCATTTCCATTAATGTACCAGAGTCTGCCCGCTTGTTTTAACCATAGATATTTTCGACCAACTTGAAAACAACTTGTTTCTCCGACGTAGCGATAGTTTCTTTCCAATTCTCTTCGATGATGCACATTCCTTGCGGCACTTGTAGGTAGATATCGTAACTCCCGTCTTTATCAGCTTTCTGGTAAGCGCCGGGTACACCACCGCGCACCTCTGGTATCGAGAAAGTAATGAAATCGTTTTCTCCATACCCCTGTTCATCTACACGTGCAACCAAACGCGCCTTATAACGCTCCACTTTACATCGGTCGTTAATTTCGTTTTATACACCCACTTAGTCGGCAGTGGGTGCATTCCGTCAATTTTTCGTACAAGGTATTATAAGCTGATGACTTATCTGCGTCCATTTCAGATTTCCAAAAACGATTACGACTTAATTTCCAGACTTCTTCGAGATTTTTTATTTCCATGTTCTGCAATCGTCCATATTTCAGCGTCTTACCCTCTGTGAGCTTCTGCAAAGCTCTTTGGATCCGGTAGTGATTCCAAATTTCTACCCACAATGTCATTTTTGTCTGTAACCGCGAAAGCAACCATCAAATTTCCCTTTTCACTTGGTTCAACTTCGTCGGTTTTCTCTTCATCTTCGTCCTCTTGTATCTCCGTTGGTGCTTTCAAATTCGATAAACTTAGGTTTTTCTTCACCTTTCTTCCCGACTTTCGTGGAGTTTTTTTTTTTTCACAATTTTTGCTTCACCCTTCTGAGTTTTTTCTTATGCGTCAACATCCGGCTCCTTCGATCTCGGACTGTCAAGTTTGCCAACCGTTTTATCTTGTGCTCTTAGTTCGAGCTCGCCATCCTCTTGGTTCTTTAAAAACACCATTATTTTTTTTGTTGGTCTCGCTACCTAGCATCTCAATATTTCCTAGGTGTCTTGTGGTGGTGGCCCCTCGATCTTTCAATAACAGTACCTTGTATCCCTTCGTCATATCATTTTTTCTTTAGACGAGCGCTCTTTCTGTGTCTTTTGCTAGGGACTTCTTTCTGGCGTCTCGCCATACCGTAGAGGGAGAACAAAAAAAACAGATATATGTCACACTTGTGGGTTATTTGGTTAGCATCTCAATCGGAGACGCCTTTTGTGGATTGTCCGCAATGGGCTGCGGTTCAAAATATGAGTGGCGTATTTGGCCTCCTCAGACCAATATGTCAACGGAACACCAGATCCAAAATTCATACACCGAACCATATTAAAGATAGTTCGGTTCATCTTTTCCACCTTTCCTTTTGATGCGGGATTTCCAGGTTCTGTGACTTGTCTTCGTACACCCGTTCTCTTGCGAAACAAAACCAATTTTCTACACTCCGTCCCTTCATCGGCTCGAGGAAACTGAATTTCGAATCACGCTTAGAACTGTTCAAACATATCCGCTGCCTTGTGGGCAGCGAAAACACGCACGTAATTTGTACAGTGGCGGACGAACACCACAAGATATCTGTTTCCACGCCTGTCCATGGGCGTAAAGGGTCCTTTAATGTCGCTACATATTACTCCACTGTATCCATCGATTGGAGCATTTTGTTCAGTTGTTCGGCCTCGTCAATTTACGTTATGCAATAGGGTCACCGTTCATCAGTCAGGCATATGCCTGAAGCAGGGGTTTTGCTATTCTTCTAATAGTGTCATAGGCTAAGTGCCCCAATCTCACGTAAAAATCATGAAGTGTACCCTCCTGTAGCTCCAAACCAGGTTCATTCGTTACTACACTCATTATCATGGCGTTGAAATCTTTCACGTTCCCAAAATTGTTTCACGTGGTTAACGAGGCGGTGAACACTGCTTCAACCACTTTAAATTCGAATAGCACCTCAGCTTTATATACCATCCGTCAAACTCATTGAGAACAAGTACAAATGTGTAAGAACACTAGTACAAGAAGAAAGACTGAATACTGAATAAGTACCGACAAAAAGTCAAGTTGCGCATGTTATGACAAAGACACGGGTAAAGTTCACGCGTTTTCGAACGATGCTATGATCCGTACCACGCAGGGCTACGACAGACGAGTAGCTTTGAGATAAACTATTGATGGAAACGATAAAGAAAGGTGGAGCAACTACAGACTTACGTGCATGGCCAGGATCTAGTTGCGGGCAATGACAGGGATCTAGGCACCGTCCTCTGGGTAGAATTCATAAAACCCACCTTACGACAATCCAATGCAGGCGATGGCTTCCAGATATTGGGTCGTTTTGTATTCGGATGCCGGATACATAAGTTGCGATCAAGCTGCTTGAAGTATGGGAGGCTACAAAAGAACGATATGGTCACCCAAGACGCAGGGCGTCTACCGCAGGGCGGTTGCAAGCAGTTACAAAATGGAAAATACAGGGAGTATACGGCATCGCCGTTAAGTGCAGCTAAATGCAGATATATATAGATGCAGGGGAGAGCAGTTACGAAGCTAAATAGAGCATCAACATATCTAGGGGGTTTGTATATATATTAACTAACATCTGATATAAATAAGGCGTACAGAGTGAGGTGTCCACATCACAGGTGGAGCGCAGGGCACTATTCAATTAAATAGAGTTCAGGCACCTACTTACCACCTCACCCTGAGTCCCCTTGGCCATTCAGACACCGACCGTGACGTGTTTCTGTCTTCCGCTGCGATAAGGCATAAGACTAGCAAAGTGTATATGACAAGTCACTACTTTTTACTTACAGCTAAATACGGCTGAATCATTATACATAGTCACAAATTATGGCTACAAATAAAAATACTGAAGCCCAAAACCACGGGAGCTATCCTTCAACACCACTACGACCTTTGCTAAGTCTCGACAGTGTGCCGTTTATGGTACAAAGAGGGATAAAATACACTTAAAAACGTCAAAAAATGTATGGTGATCTGTGAGAAAAAATTAAGCATTTCTTGCTACATACAAATTTCAAGATAAACCAACCAAGTAAGTACCATGTTGCGACGCCCAAAAAGGACGGGCGAGATGGTTTCATCTTTTGATGGAGACTTAGTAAGGGTTGCCCATGTAGATATGAAAGCTAAAGCTTGTGTTGATGTTTTTGTTGTCAGGACTGTTCTCATGAACGGATTCGGATGGGAAAATGTGTTTAATGCAGCATCACTTCGGAGCCTACCGTGCGTCATTGAACATCTTTATTGCTTCAACCGGGTTGAAAGATGTGTCCGAGGTTGTGGCAGTGGTTCCAGACGACGGGTACATTGTGGTGTGGAGAAATTAAGTAATATGACGACCATGGAGTGAAGAAGATCAGAGAACAACATGAAAGAATAGTTTTGTTTTAATGCTATACAACAAGTTTAGCCTGTCGACTATGCAAAGTAGATTCACATACTATACATGACAGATAAAGCCGCGATCCTATGAGCACATTGACGCACATGGGCTCGACAACATTCACGTTGTGTGTGTTTTTTGGAAAATTTGTCCGTTGTAAAAGCAGGCATTCTAAAATATTTCGCTTAAGTATTCTGTACTTTTTCTCGACACCCTCTACAGTAAAAAAGTGTCATTAGTGTGGGCCATACTAATTTCGCTCTCAATATTTTGCAAGGAAAAACAAAATTACTGTGGGCTTCGGTAATTCTCTACCCACACTAACAATGTCATGGCCGTTGCTCCTGCCTTTGCCGAATCATGTATGCAGCACAAACTACCGACTACAAAGTGTCAGAAGTGTCTCAAATCCCGTTAAGTATGACTCTTGGGGCCACTCGCCGCAATCTGGTGAAGTGGATTTTTGTAAAGGATGCACAGTGGGATATATGGTTCATTTTTCACGAGACATACAATAAACGAGTGTGTTTCGTGGACGTTGGGGTAAGTTTGGGTATTGGAGAAAGACTGCCGAAATGTTGAACATAAACTCAAAAATCGTACTTTGACGAATTTGAGCCTAATGTTACCACTTCAGCCACTCAACCACACATGGTGATATGCTCGACCTCAACACTCATGAGACCTCTGCGAAAAATCATCGAGTTGTTACCTCCGCTGGTTCTATTACTCACTAGATCATGAAAGCAAAGCACTGACGTCGCAAGATTTTTGTAAAGAGTGAAGCGAATTATTCCTCGTCTTGGTTCTGAAAGTCTTCATCTTTGAGACAGGCTTCAATAAATCGTATGACGTAAATACAACAGCTGGTTAAGTCTTGTTGCCTGACATCGCCTACTTGCTCTTCTTTCAGATTGACATATACGTCTCGAATGCTCGGAGCATACTTATCCTTGGCAATACTCGCCATCAAACGGTACAGACCATTGCTGAAGCGGTTCGAAGAACTTGATCCACTTTGCCGCAATGTCGATGATCATGCAGCACCAATGCTTCCTCTCCACCGAGATTACAGGCTTTTGCCACGGATGCAACTTGCAGAATGATTGTCTCTGTGTAGAAAACACCACGCATGATGTTATACGCACTAAAATTCAGTCAGATGGGTTTGCTATTCGCGGCCAGAAATGAAATGAGCATAAAGAACGAGCTTGTCAATGAACATAACCGACATAGTTGCTTAGCTAAGAATATGACGATTCAGCGTTGAGTGAGTGGATATCGACCCATAGCTAGAACATACGTGCCTGTGTTCAATTGTTGAATCAAATATGTATCGGCGGATGTGATTGAACCATCGGTGCGCCCTCGAGTGAAGTAGATAACATTATCATCCCCCGCATCAACACTGCTTGTAGTAACCGACATAGCGCCATCTGATAATCGCATGAACAAATGAATTTCCGGATCAATGCATGCATTCTCACGATTAGTATTGATATCGGCAAATGTCACGTTATTCGCTGTCTACATTTTCCAAGTGGCAGAAGATACATTGACTGTGGTCGTTGCTCCTGCCTGAAGAATGACAAGAGTAGCCTTGATGCTGAAGAATCCGACATTGCTTTAATGTCGTCCTCACAGATAAGGCCGATACTTTGGATATCGACGGCGAGTCCCTGCACATCCCCAGGGTCGTGTAAGAGAGGCAAGCACTCGGAGAGAAGCTGTTCAAATGGAGCCTGCACAAATTCACGATCGACTCCTTGAGAACATACTTGACATCTTGTTTACACGTGTCCAAAGTACTAGTCTGCCCTCCCAGTTTAACCGAACGTGAAACATCAGTTTTCCGCAGTACATCAGTTTTCCGCTGGAAACATCAGCTGACCAATTATATGTGTGTATTTTTGCTACCCGTCCCACGATTGGATGATAAATCGAAAGCAGAAGTTTTTCGCAGAAAATATTTTCCGCGAAAAATTGTGTTTTCGATATTTTTGGTGGGATTTCGGTCGACTTTTGTCAGCTTGTATATTTTTCCAGAGACACCTTTAAGGATAACCCTTTACACCACCACCTAGGCCATGATTAGAGCTTTTTATTGGATCATGCGGATTCCACCTGTCTGCTGATTGAACAAAATTATCCTAATTTAGCTAAGGTACCCAATTTCCTGCGAAAATCTGATGTTTTACGTTACCCGTAATTTCGAAACCGATTTGATAGCTTCGGTATCGAGTTACCTCCCTAGATTGTAATACCGGTATATCATACCACTCGTTGACGATCGGTATACCGTTCAGGATTTTTATTTTACATTTCGCCGGTTGTACCCTCAAATCTGAAATGTCCCTGAACTGTCTGACCACCTTAAACTCCGTGATAGCCTGATACCCATACTGAAAGAAGATAGTTGAATCATTCACAAACGCAGAGATTTTGTGTTCGACAATTGTCTCCCTTTACGGGATTACCTTGGATAGCTGGTTCCTGTTGAATAGCCAATCCCAGAGGTTCAACCGCGATAATGAACAGCAACGGGGCTAAGGATCAGCATTGTCGTATTCCGGAATATACCTCCATCGCATCCGAAAGGTTATCATTTACGAAAAATCTTGCTGAAGTCCCTAAATGCATAGTCCTCACCGCTGATTCCAGAAGCCAAATTTTTCCAGCGTCAACAAAAGATACTCTCTGCCAATCGTGTCGTAAGCTTTTGCGAAATCCAATAATCGAATTCTTGAGCTATCTTCTGGTGTACAACTTCGCAAGTTCTAAAAAGACGCCCGATCCATTTGCCGTCCATGCACAAAACCACGTTGAGAAATCTAATTAGATTTCCCAAAAACCTTTGTAATCGTATCGACAGAATCTTAGAAAATTTTTATAACCGGATGAAAATGGGTCTATAATCCATTGTATTCGTAGATTCTCCTTTCTTACTTAACGAAACAATCACAGCTTCTTTAAAAGAGTCAGGAGACAAAACTCCATTGAGTATCTCATTACATACATTAAGGTCTTCCAAAAGATCGTCTCCAAAATATTTAAGAAGTCATTGTTAAGTCCATCCGGCCCTCTTGCCTTCCGGCGTTCGGTCTTCGTATGACCCAGTTTATTTCCTCCGCCGTGACTAGAGCATAGTATCATCAATTGACCTGCGTAGTCGTTGGCCACGTCAAAATCTGTTTGTCTCATTAGTTTGTTCTGCTCAATCAGTATTAGTTGTTGCCTATTGAAACACGTACTGAACAGTCCTTAACGTAATTCTCAAGCCTTTCTTCGTCTCCATTGTGCCTCTCGCTTTCGCACTGTTCAAATGGTTTTTATCCACTTGGCCAGGTGTTGGTCCCATGTCCTAGTCGTAACTGTTGCCACTAATTGTAAGGACGACTACACTTCACGTATTGCTTCCGTAATCAGATTTGGTTCCCAGTGTTTAATCGGGTATTGGACCCGTCGACGCCGTACTCCATCTTTATTGAATGCGGTCGGCTGCTGAAAATGAATCAAAACTTGCTCGTGATCCGACGACATCACTGGGTGGGAGACCGTTACATCCTGAACTCAATCATATTTACTCGCGTTGACATAGAACCTATGTAACCGGCTCGCCGTCGATCCCCGTCAAAACGTAAAGTCCGGTTCCACCTGCAAATAATCTAATTTCCACGAAGGAAATTGAGCATTAGCTCCATTGAAAAGGTTGTTTTTCTTAATAAGTCTCGCCACCTCTGGAATTCCAGTGCGCCAACTCGTAGCAGTTATCTGTCGACCTTTTCGATCTAATAGTGGCGATTCGACGCAATTAAAATCCCGGCCAACATCACACTTTCCTGCTCTCCAATATTCCAGTGTTGTAAACCTGTAAAAAACGGATCTGTTAGTAGCTAGGTCCGCTGGCGCATAAATATTGAGATTTTTCCAATCGCGGTACAAAACGCCTAGTGTCCTTTTTTACTACAACTCTCGCTTCCAGGGCCACCTGCTCCGCTGCATTTAGGAAGACGAGAACACTAACCTTTCCCTTTCGTGTGTTCCAGTACGACAGCCTCGTTGTGCTATGCCTGTGACCCCACATTCTTTCCCAAACGGCAGTCACTTGCTCAGCTTCCTCTGCAGACACAATGTGTGTTTCCTGCAACAAGACACAGAATGGTCTCTTTTGCTTTGGGAGATCTCGCCACGCTTGTAATTAGAATGTTGCGTATCCACTGGAAATCCTTGTGATGAAGCGACTTTGGAATGAATTAACGGCCGGGTGTAAAATACACCCCGCCAAGGCTGCCTTTTGATTGGCTGAAATTGCTTGTCAAGAGTGTGGATGCAGGATGACAGCTGCCCAGGGTGTTCAGGGGTACTCACAAGCGACGGGTCGGTGCGAGGCCTGGAATCAAGCTAGATGAAGGTGATCCGGAGGCCCGGAAAAAGGCCAGCCAGAAGTTGGCATGCCGGACCAGGTGGAACTGGATGGCCGTCGATGGTGGTATAGAAGTCAAAGGGCGGATTGGCTAAGAGATGTACGTATGTAGGGCCCTAAGGAAGGCTATGCCCCTGTAGAAGCCGGATGGGACGCCGAAGGTGGATTCGTGACCGCTAAAGGGGAATCGGATTCGGCGGCCAGGCCTTGTTCAGGTCGAGGTGGATGGCTATACGGGTTGAGCAGGATATTTCGTAAACGGTACATAAAGGGCTATCCAGGTTGACCACGATATTTGGTGTACGGTACACAAAACCCGTCCAGGTTGAGCTGACAGCGCTATTTCAGGTAAGGCACAGAAGTATCCAGCCAGGTTATTTTGGGCAGGTTACACAAAGGTTGTATTGGATCTAGGGATAAAAATCAGTATGCGTTTCGCTTTCAAAGACGCAAGTCGTTTTCATTGGTTCACAGCACAGGGATAACAAGTCCCTTCTAGCTGCTATTGGTTTACCCGGGAAAGGTTAAGAAGGAACACACCGGAAGTCTCCTGACCAGGAGTCGGCGCGAGACTTGTACTCAACTCAAGTCGCTCGTGTTTTGAACACGGTTTATCTCTATTGGAAAGTGTGGTAACGTTTTGGCATACTCTGGAGATTTTTGGAGTATTATTTGGATTCCCTATTTACACAGAAGATTGGATTTTCCCCTTTATTATCTTTGGTTTAGCAGGCAGGTCGATTATTCTCGGTCCAGCCTTTGCGGTATCCACATTTCAAGTATAACAGCAGCCTGCTCCCCGGAGAAGGTTCCCGTCCAGGAGTAACCCTAATCAATCTTCGACCCCTAATTTACGAACTTTTAACTTTTCGACCTAGAGTCCACCAAGAGAGCGTTACCGCCAGTGCTGACGGGTACACAAGATGAGCTTTACAAACATGGATCATACAAGTCGTCACAACCAAGGTGATGGGAGTGACCGATCCAGCTGGCTGGATGCTGGCTCGGATCAAGACCTGCATGGACGTCCGAAAGTCAGTCATCTGGCCCCCCCGGGGGAGTTCGCATCTCAAAAGGAATTTTGATAGCGACTACACCACATCCTCGTAGATTCTGAGAAATAAGCTTGAACCTGTCAGCATGACTCATACCCCCTGTATTCACGATCGGATTGGATCTCCATTCAAGAACGTCAAAAACCTTGTCTCTGCAATATGCATTCATAGTGTTCATTATTGCCTGGACTTCAGCGTAATCCAGTTCATTGTCATTAGTACAAGATGAGAGCGCCCCCCCTGGTCCCCTCTGTGATACCTCAGCCTGCGATCCGTGACCGTCCACGATTGAAGCCTCAAGAAGTAATCGACCGCTTTCCATATCTTGGTATCATTCTTAAGTGGGCGCCTAACTAGCGGCTTATATCCCCGTTGAGTGTTCTGCACTTATCTCCTACCGTCGAAGCTTGACGCAGACGCTTGGTAGGAGATCCTCCCCAATCATTGCTGTGATCTGAGTACCTACCATAAACATGTGCACATAAAGTTACCCTCGAAAACATTGTTCCCCTATGTGGATCACACAGTTTCAATAGTAGCTGCCCTCCATACCCATGCTTTCGCAATTTTCTCTAGTCATGTCCACTGCGTCCTTTAAGGCTGTTCCTTGTACTGCAGCTACATTGCGTTCCCACTGTTCAAAATCCACCGGTTTTAGACCTTTAAACTTATTCCTTTGTCCTTCTTCCATAATCTTTGCCCAGCATTCTCTATACCAGTGCTTTGTAAGTTCCTCTAGCGTAGTCTCATTCAGACGCTCCAAATTTTGTAGGGCTGGCTAAAACTTTCGAGCGGTTGGGTGATGGCGATACCGTCGGTCCTTGCCAACTGAATCCATGTGTTTAACAGGGCTTCTACCGAGAAAAATTTGACCATGTTTGTACTCCCATACCGACGACATTAAGTTCCACACTTTTATCCATGTTATTTCTATTACAGGAATCTCCCCCATCCCGACATTAGAGTCAGTTCCTAAGATCGTCGAACAATTCACGTTGCCCAGGAGCCACCCCCGTGGAGTGTATTTCGCAGTGATCGGTGTGAAGGATCAGCCGGCGGTGACTGGACCACGGGATTCGCCCCGAGCAACGAGACAAAAATTATCGCACAGCGTTATCATAGCCTCTCTGATCGTTTCTTGGTAAATCGAACAGCATATTCGCGTCGAACGCACCAGTAGTGAAACCAACTTCGTCGATCTGGGCGTGGAGATTTCTCATCAGGTCGAGTTGGCTACCCGTGATAACTGGCCTAGACGCTCGACCTTCTATCTTCCCAATGATCTTAGGCTTGATGATTTTCATCACCCGGTTGTTAGCTAGAAATTTGTGAAACTCCCGAAGGTAAAACAAGCGTTCTACATCCTGAACCGTGTTTTTTTCGGCTGGTTCGGTCTTCTTTTCATCTTCTTCGAACATCTTCGGTTTAGGTTTCACAAATTTTTTAGGTGGATCATATTGATTCACCCCATGTCCTTTTTCTCTTTTTCAATTTTCTTTTTATGCATAGGATCGAGGTCAGCACCCCGATCCTTTCCCAGATTTTAGTTA
>MIQA02000308.1:0-11053 GCA_001887855.2 Sclerospora graminicola | reverse complement strand
TTGTGGTAAAGCGATCGGAAAATATTGGGACTGAAGTGGACCACACATGGCCGTTGATTGGTGACGATAGAACACCCATCAACATATGACGGTTGATGGGTGGGAAAAGGCTGATCATAGTTAAAGGAAAATGTGGCGGACAACGGATATTCACGATGTGGAGAAATCAGCCAAGTACTGTCGTTAAGCCCAGTCCCAGACACTGACGGAATGATGGAGATCACGATCACGATCGTTACTACAGTTACTAAGTGGAGTTCCCGTGGATGTAATAAGAAAAGAGTAACTGTTGACATGGCGTGTCAAGGGCAGGCGTCCAGCCGACCTATGAATGGTATGGTGGTTGAAGTTGATCATGACACGAGGTTACGGCCGGATCAGCTTATTATGCCCGAGCAATGAAGATTAGATGTGGAATGAAGTCGGGCATGTGGGGTGACAGGTTGTGTGAGTGATGAGAACCTTTGGTTGGTCCGAAGATGACGTGGCAAGGCCTGATCAGGCCTGATCAGCCGAGATCGGTGTTATATGGTTGTCCTGACGGGGTATAAAGGTCGGAAGTATGACTTAGAAGATGAATTGAGTCGTGATGATGATGACCCAGAACGTTCCCGAGGTGATCAAGGGCTGATCGGCCTGATCACCACCTGATCACCCGGTTGATCACTATGCCGATCGTGATCAGGGCTGATCAGCCTCTGATCAGCGTTCAGATGCAAGGGCAAGTAAGTTCTCGGTTTGGTCGGACTGTATACGAAGTGACAAGTGCTGAAGAGCAGATCTCAAGTGGTTTCAAGGTCGTTTGTTGAGGATCGGGATGGGTTGAAGATCTTTCGAAGAGTCGGGTCGTGATCAGGGCATAAGTGGTACAGATCAGCTTGAAGGTGCAGCCAGGATGGGCAAGGTGGTGCTACGCAACCGTGCGACGAAGTAAATAGGTTCGAAGTATAAGTCAGGCATGAGTTGATGTACGGTACACAGGTATAGGACATTGCATATATAATAACAGGTTTTGATTTTCCCCCTAAGCAAAGAGTCGCTCCGCCACGTGTTGCGGTCATTGGGAGCACAGGGTTGATTAGTCCCCTCTTGCTCAACTTATTCCCGGTTAAGACGCGCTTAGACGCATTTTGGCTTACCGGAAGGCCCCCGACGGGTTTGTTTAGGTGATCGAACCTCACCCTCAACGCGCACGTGTTTGGAACACGTTAATAATATTGGTAAAGGTTTTGTGGAGATAACGTTTGTGGATTACTGTGGAAGATCGTGGATTGATCGCGTTTTCTTGGTTTCGTTATATCTCTCTCTCATTGTCTGGCCTGATCAGACGGACTTTCCTGATCAGTGCCTAGATACTGATTAAGTATCGACCCAACCCGTTCTCCGGTGAAGATTTCCACCCGAGGATACCCCCCGTCTCGAGAAGGTCATCCCCTCCGACCTGATCAAGGTCATCGTTTTCGTCACCGAGTCCACCTAAGTGAGTGTAATCAGCCCCGATCAACGGGTACACAAGGTGAGATGAAGATAAACATAGATCCTGACGCGCATGAAGACCGGTCAGATGACCGGGAGGATCAGATCAGTCACCATAATGGTGATTCATCTGATTCTGATGCTGATCAGGATCGACGGAGTACCCCCTCCGATAGTTGGTCGTCCGGGCCAGTGGGTATCCGGATTCCGCCCAAGACTTCGGTCATGGATTTGGAAATCGGCTCCACCACAATGGTGCGCGTGCCCGGATCACTTGGTGACTCAGGATATCACCGTGATTTCTTTGATGATGAAAAAGATGTGAAAATCAAAGTGGAGGAAACTTTTTCGGGTGTATTGGAGGAAGGCGTATCGCCTCCGATGCTGGAAAGGAAGTGATGGTCGACCTGGTCCGGTGGAGTGCCAGGTCGAAATTAAAGATGAAACAACTCCCCACATGGCCCCGATCGGGGCCGATCTGGGTTATAGTAAAGTTAACTATAACCCAGGAAAGGATCGAGGTGTTAACCTTGATCCTATGCATAAGAAGAAAATGGAAAAAGACAGAAAAAATATGGGGGCGGATCATTGCGATCCACCTAAAAAATATGTGAAACCTAAACCGAAGATCTTCGAGGAAGACGAAGAGAAGATCGATCCAGCCGAGAAGACCACTGTCCAAGATGTGGAACGACTGTTCTATCTTCGAGAGTTTCACAAGTTCCTGGTTACCAACCCAGTGATGAAGATCATTAAGCCTAAGATCATCGGGAAGCTTGAAGGTCGAGCGACCCGGCCGGTGATCACAGGCAGTCAACTTGATCTAATCAGGAACCTCTTGAAGCCATGTTGGCGACTATGATGAACCGATTTGCGGGTGAACAATATGGATTGCCTCAGTACACACCTAGACAAGGACAACCATGGCGATCAGCATCGAACATGAATCAGTCCGCTGAGAAACCGGTCAAGAGACCCGTGGACGTGGAGATGGAATCAGTCCGATCAGCCGGAATTGTTCGTTCGATATGCCAGGCCGATCACCAAGATCGATTCCACCGATCACCCCCACGGAGTGATGTGGACATGGAGTCAGAAGGCGAGATCAGTCAGCATTTCGATCCAGATGATCTGGACATTGAGATGCCTCGTAGGGCGAATATGGCCTCCGCGCAGGCATTTGACAGTGAATCCGGAACGATTACCCGAGTGCGAATGTCTGCGATCTCGGAATTGAAAGATTTCACTGGCAAGGATATGGATGACGATCAGGCCAGGGCTTGGTTAAGTCGGACTAAGTCAGCTTTTCTGAGGGACAAGACACCGGAAGCTGAAAGATGCCTGATCTTTGCTGATCTAATGAAAGGTCCGGCCAAGAACTGGCTTAAACTGCTGAGTCGAGAAGTGCGTCTGAAGTGGCCTCGTTTGTGTGAAGAGTTGAAGAACAATATTGCAATTCGGGGTGTCTGTCGCTAGACAGTACTACCACATGAAGAAAAGATCCGACGAGACGCCGATCGAGTACTTACATCGGTTGAATGTTGCTGGTCTACGCGCGAAAATGCCGATCAAGGACCCGCGACACCCGGATATAGCCCGTGAACATGTTGAACACTTCATTGGTACTTTGGATAATCGCGATCTGGCTGGTCAGCTAACCCTGCTCCGTATAAAGGACTCAGAACAACTGGAACTGACTCTGAGGACGCTGCAACGGGCCAAGAGTCGACAGCCCAAGGTCGAGGTAGGATCGAACCGTTACCGGTCAAAGCCACACCCTGATCAGGGCAAGATACCGGCAGCCCGACCAGCCAGAGCGATTCGAATGATCGCGAAGGAATCAGACAGTTCGGGTTCTGAAGAAGAAAGTGGCCAGTCGAGTCTGAGCTCGGACGAAGAACAGTACCGTCATGTCTTTACGACGGAACCAGTGTATCGCCCGAGATCATCGGCTAATGGCATGGATGGACAAAGATCTGGTGGTGTTCAACCTGATCAGGACCGATCTCGTAAGAAATGTGTGCATTGTGGATCGACCAAACATGGAGAACGTGATTGTTGGAAAAGAATTACGTGTGGAAAATGTGATCGTAAAGGTCACCCGTCTGATCACTGTTTTTTCGTATGCAAAACTTGTGGGAAGCTTCACGACGCCGGTGCCTGCCATATTGAAGAATTTTTCAATCTGATGCGCAAGTGGTGTGTGCCGGCTAAACATGCTGGTATGCTTCCACCAGATGTCGAGAAGATGTTAAACTAGATCGCTCGCCAGGTTGGAATCTGGTTCGAGCCGAGCGATCTACGTTCTGCATTTATGCATATGTCGGTAGCGGGGATAAGTTTGAGGAAAAGAAGATAACCGACAATACATGTTCTAATTCAAATTGCATCGATCGATGTCCGATCTACAGTCTCAGAGTGGATGAATATTCCCGATCGGACGTGATCATGGAGTTGGATCTACTGCCCGGTGAATCCCGAGGATACTAGAAGTATCACTCTCCCGACAAGTGGTTTAAACAGGCTAAAGCTAATGGAAAGATCAACAATGAAAAAGCCACTATTTTATTCGACTCTGGGGCGGAAGTCTCGATCATCGACTCCGCCTTTGCTCGTAAGGTGGGATGTCGTATAGACAGTACCCAGAGGCAAGAATGTGTTGGGATCGGCGAGAGTTCATATATGACGGAAGGACGATCACGTGTGAAGATCACCCTGGCAGGATCCCTGGTCTACTATTTTAATGCTTGGGTTGGCCGGTTAGCCGGTCAAGACGCGATATTGGGGATGGACTTTATGGTACCAGCCGGTATACGACTTGACCTGTCTCATGGAACCCTGACTCTGCCGGATGAAGTGCAGATTCAGTTATCTGGCCGACGACCTTTGTATGGTACTCATGTACGGATGTTAAAAATGGGTCAGTACGAGAACATTGGGGTGTCCCGATCAGTCGATGTCATGATTCGGTCGAGTGATCGGCAACAGAAATTGTGGCTGACCCGTGGTGAACGATGGGTACCAACGTTCGTTAAAGGTATCGGCCGATCAAGCTATATCAGGGTCACAAATATATCCGATCAGCCGCTGATCATCCACGAAGACATGATCTTAGGGATGTGGTTACCTGAAGGGAAAGTACCTCGACAGATCGGATATGTTTCAGTGGGATCACGAAGATACATTGAATGGCAGAATCTGGCTTATCAAGCCACCACGGACATGATCAGTGACGAAGATTTAGCGGATGAAGATACCTCACCTATGGTCGAGAAGCCGGAATATTCTACGCCGACCAAGCTGCTGATCTGGAGGCCACCGATCGAAGCGACAGGGGAAGGACGGGCCAAAGAAGGTCCACAGATATTGAGTATAAATAGGCCCGGCTCACCGAAAACAACAGATCCAGATAGTGGAAATGACAGTGAGGAGTTCAAGAATGATCATGAGAAGGAAAAGGAGGATGAACCAGCCGAAGTCATTACAGAGGAGGGTGAGCCCTAAGTAAACCATCAGTCGAGTGACGTACAAGGAGCGACTCAAGATGACGCCGATCAGAAAAAGGCAGATCAGGTGGACGAGCAAGTGTGTATACACGAAGGTGGCGATCAGTACATTGAAGTATCGAGAAGCAGATGGCCGTTTTACCGGAAGTATCGCCCAATATGCCAGAAGTCACCATGGAAGATCTACAGGTCGGTGATCCCGAAGTGAACACTCCCGAGCAGATCGATCAGCTAAAGAAGATCATCTGGAAGAGGCGTCACTTACTGATGGGGAAAGGTAACGCCCTACCCCCAGCCGCATTCGGAGCTGTTTGTGATATAGACGTGGGAAATGCGAGGCCGATCGCTCAGCGTTGTCGTAAAGTTGCACCTCAATACCGGGAAAAGTTATCCGATTTGATCAAGGGTTTGCTGAGTACAAAGATCATCCGACCATCAACATCGCAGTGGGCATCACCGATCGTGATCGTGATTAAGAAGAATGGGGTTGATATTCGATTGTGTATCGACTATAGAATGGTGAATCGCCTCACGAAGTTGATGGTCTACCCGATGCCCCTGATCAATGATTTATTAGAAGATCTGGATAAAGTTTTATGGTTTTGTTCGCTGGATATGGCTAGTGGTTTCTGGGTGGTTTCGATGACTGATCGCGCTCGAGAGATCTCGGCTTTCGTTACACCTTTTGGGCTTTTTGAATGGAATCGGATGCCGTTTGGATTAAAGAATGCCCCACAGATCTACCAGAGGCTGATCGACAATGCTCTCTATGGGTATTTCCAGATCAGTGCTGATCGGGAAGCCACTGATCTACATGATGTGTTTACGGAAGGTGAACCAGACCAAGTTCAGGGCCGATCAGTATTGGGGAGGCGATCATACATAGATGATATCTTGGTCACAGCAACATCCTGGGATATGCTATGCGATAAGGTCGAACGACTCCTAAACACCTGTGAGCGCTGGAATTTGTCGATCAGTGTGGTCAAGAGTTTCTGGGGTCAACCCAAGGTCGCTTCCCTCGGCCATAACGTATCGATCCAAGGTTTGGAAGCAAACCCGAAAGATCTGGCCGCTCTCAGCAACTTACCTTTTCCCCGATCACTGAAGGCCATGCAATCCTTCCTCGGATCTCTGAATTATTATAGCAGATTTATCGAGGATTTCTCGATTTACGCCGCTATACTTTATGAACTGAAGGAAGTTGATTATCATGGGCTACGAGAACGTGATCGGGTAGGAGGATCACCAATTGAGACTGATCACGAAGTTGAAGCTACTGAAACGGATTTCAAGACTGGATCACCGATTGATCGAACTATGCCAGGGTCAGAAGACCACATGAATCGAGCTATGGTAGCCTTCAGTATGTTAAAGGCGAAGATGATCTCGACGCCAATACTGAAACACTTCGATCCGGAGAAGATTCCCGTGGTGATCCTATATGCCAGTAAATGGGCAATATCGGCCGCACTGGTCCAAGATCACGATGGAGTTTATTGCCCGGTGACGTTCACAAGCCGAACATTAAAACCGAATGAAGTTAACTATGGTATTGTGGATAAGGAAGTGCTAGCATTATTACGTGTGTTGGATGTTTGCTACTCTATGCTGGTAACTAGATCAATTAAGGTATTATCCAAGCGATCTAGTTTGGCGTGGTTACTATCCGCGAGTGGTTTAGACGGAAGACTGGGGCGATGGGCAGCGGTGTTATCTCAGTGGACTTTGGAGATCATTAAGTGCACCAAGGGCGAAAAAGAAATTCTTGGGACGCTGGCAGCCAGCATCACGCCCCGATCAGAAGTCGATGAAGCCCTGATCGAGGTCGCTCCTCGGAAGCAACCACGTGAATCGATCACTATACCCCCACCGATCGTCGGCTCGGAGGAAGATCTGATCGTTGTAAGTTTCGACGGATCAGCGAGTGTGAAGAAAGGTGTAGGGGCGTATAGCGCGTTGTTATGGAAACTGCCTGAATGGACTGTTATATCGGCCGGTTCAGATTTTACTCCAGGTATCACGGTCAATGAGGCTGAATATCGTGGTCTGCTGCTAGGTTTGGATCTCTTGCAAGAGCGAAAAGATCGGAAGAGTAATCATATGCGGAGATTCAAACCTGGTGATTCGGCAGATCACTGGAGAGATCGACTGTAAAGCGCCGCGTTTGAAACTACTGAATGATCGCGTTATGAAAGCTTTACGTGGATGGCCAAGACATGATCTTTTGCATGTGAAACGTGATTGGAATCGGAGTGCAGATCACTTAGCCACTATGGCTATGCGTGATCAGGCCGGATTAATAGTTACTGATCAAGCGTTGCTGGAAGAACTGGTGGAGATCAATATGCTGCCTGAGCTGATCCGTGTGGAAGATGAAAGGAAGCAGCCCAGATCTTGATTATGACGAGATCACGAACCAGATCACCACCCAACAGATCACCCTCTCGAGAAAGCCTGACAGAAGAAATAGTACAAGAGATGCGGATCGAAAGAATTCTCAAGGCTCAAGACGAGGAAAAATGGATCGTTGATTTGAAGGCGTTTCTAAAGGGTGATCTGGAGAAGTTGAGCCAGAGTGAGGCAAAAGATTGTGCCAAGATCGCGTCTAACTACGAGATCGACGAAAATGATCTATTGTTTTACTATGTCCAAGCTGATCAGGCCGATGCAGATTTGGACCGATCGGCAAGACTCGTGATCCCGGAGACTTTACAAGCTGATATCTTACACCATTATCATGTTAGTTTGGAGGGTGGCCACCAGGGCGTAGGTCGAACGTATCACAGGATCCGTAAACATTTCCATTGGAGAGGATTATATCGAAGTATACAAAAGTTTGTTGGGACATGTACGGATTGCGAAACTGGAAAAGGTATGCCAAACATCCGGGGAAGATCACCTGGAAATATCCAGGCGACCTACCCTTTCCAAGTGATTGCGATGGATCATATACCGTCCCTGCCGAAATCGTTCAAGGGCAATACAGAGTTGCTGATCTGGACTGATCTGTTGGTGATCGCGAAAGCGGGATCTACCCGAACAGCCCAACAAGTCGCTTGCAGTTATGAAGAATGTGTTTTTCGACGATTTGGAGCCAGTGAAGTGATCAGGCATGATCGCGAATCGGGTTTCATGGCCGAAGTGTTCCGATCGTTTAATCAGATGCTTGGCCAGAAACAGAGCGTGACCATGGCGTATCGTCCACAGGCGAATGGTAAAGCCGAACGGATGGTACAGACGCTAACTAGAGCTATCAAGATGTATGTCGCGGACTCCGCGCAACAAGATTGGGATGAATATGCGGAGAGACTGGTGTTTGCGTTGAATTCCTCTTTTGATCGGATCAGGGGAGATACTCCTTTCTACCTGGCGTATGGTTGGGACCCCCGATCTACCATCGAGTCGGTGATCCCTGTCGGTTGCACACGAGGTCGAGATCGCGAAGCTCGTCGATGGCGTATGGGACTCCAACGTCACTACCAACACGCGCGGGAACAGGTCAACGAACGATTACGAAGGGCCATCCAAGAAAGAGCTGATCGGAACAATGATCAGGCCGATCCGCATAATATCGAGCCAGGATCAAGAGTTTGGCTTTACTTGGATCGCGTGAAAGAAGGATATGCCAAGAAGTTAGCGCATCTGTGGCATGGACCGTTCCGTATTGCCGAACTGATCGGTGATCATGCCGCTCGGCTGATTACTGCAGGTACCGATTATGGAATTTTCCCGATTGTCCACTTGTCGAAGTTGAAACTGGTCCGAGAATACCCTGATCGGCCTAAAACCAGGCTGTCATGCGATGATCAGCCAAGGTTTGATTTTGACGAAGCTCTCTTACCCGAAGACAGTTGGGAAAGAGCGTTGGACCCGAACGAATTCGAGGTGGAGAAGGTTTTGGATACCCGATCAGGCAAGAGCACCCGATTTGGCCGAACCCATTGTGAATATTTGGTTTGGTGGAAGGGTTATGACGATCCCGAGTGGATAGATGAGCGTGATCTGAACTGTGGAGCGTTATTGAGAGAATTCGAATGTGGTCGGGTGAGAAGGAATCGATTTGAAGTGATGCAAACCCACGAAGAGGGTAACCAGGAATCTCAATAGCCTGGGTTGACACATTGTGACTGATCAGCCAAATATGATGATCGGGCAAGTGGAGATCAGGGTGGTCGAGCTGGTTTGGAGTAAACGGATACATATACATACATATATTACTCAAGAATTATACCTGTACGCATGAGAGCGACCGACATACAAGATGGAGACGATAATGAGACATGAACAAGATATACGAAGGTGGAATGCGAAAATCATCAAGAAATGTCGTGATATATTAGTGATTATGGAAAACGAAATAGAAGTTGGTTATCACGACGATCACAGGCCATACTTAGTGCGCAGGCGAGAAACCGTGTACCCTGGATGATCCATGGGACTTAATCGAAACTGGTTTCGCCAAGGTTCCTGCTGATCGGTCCAGATCAGGCAATCACGCAGCGTGGCGACCGGAGTTATATGCCCATAACCGGGATACCAATCCCCGCCGTCAGCCTTGAGTCCTCGCGACCCCGCTCGACGAACAGGTAAATGCAGGACGCCAGGGAACAGGAAAACGTCCAGATCACACTCGCCGTGCTGGATTCCGTCGACGATATAATCGCAGATCGTGGCCCAAGCAGCCCCGGCTTTGGTGCGTCGACGCTTGCGAGTATGATGGTAATGCTCGATCCACGCGTCCTTGCGCATCGCCGTCGTGATCGGGAAATGGTGAGTCGCCTCCCATATTGCCTGCACGTGCTCCTGGTAATACAAAGCCAAGCGCCCCTGCAGCTCGACAAACCAAGGGTGATCAGGAAACGCCAGCCCGGGCATAGGTGTCAGGAGGACATCCCAGGGTGCTGAATCGATCAGAAGCTCAATAGCACCTCTGGTCAGCACCCTTGGTTGCCACTGCTTGTCTTTGGGCGCCGGCGATCTGGTCGGAAAGATCCAGCCTGGCGGGCGGGACCACAAGCGAGGGACGAGTTTCTGCCGCACTTCAAGAACCCGAGGCGTCAGATCCCAGACCTGATCAGCACTCCAAGGTTTTCGTGTGGCCATGTGAGCGGAAGTCGGCTTGCCCTCCATGACGACATACAGATCCATGAACGGTTGGTTCGGATTGTAACTGTAGTCGTTTTCTCCGACCGACGATTGTTTCGCCGGGATGAAGACGCCCGTGAAATTGAGCGGCGGGGCGATCGCTGCCCCAGTGGCCGTCGGAGGAATGTCAGGATCAGCTTGAGCCGGTTGTTCCTCCTCGAGATCATCGTCATCGTCGTCATCTGACTCCAGCAAAGTAACGGCCTGGGCCAACGAATTTACGCCTGAATAGCTTGGTGCTTGCGTACGGCGATCAGTGCTGCGCGATCGGGCCAGAACAGACAACGTCCTCTCGTCCAGATCAGTCGATTCGTCGTCCGAGTCAATCACAAGACGTGATCGCTTGGCGGGAATCATCTTTTTCTTCGACGAGCTGGTCTGCTTACGCTTCCCAGAACTCAAGACCGAAGGCGCTGATCTCGGAGTCGCCGGTGAACGAGATTGAATAGACGCAGAAGCTTTTGAAGTGCTGATCACGGGCTGATCAGCACTACGGACAGGCAAGGAAGCGACGGAGGACGCGGGTGAAGGCGGGGCAGACTCCGGAGACTGTGGCGGTGTTCCAGATGAAGTAAAAGAGCTGATCAGCCCAGGAAGCCGTTGTAAGGCCGTCCGAACTGACCCCGAACCGGTGTTCGGTTTGGTCCACCTCTCCATAGTCTGCACCGCGAGGTTTCTCAGGTCGGCGTTATGCTGAAGCCAGGCGCGATCATCGAGCTCTAGGGTTTCAAGTTTAACCCGAGCAAGATTAAGCCCGCGCCGGCAATCTTCAGCCGCTTTCCGACTCTCGCACAACCTTTTCTGTATGTCGGCGCGGCCGATGCGAGAATCGGAAAGTTGCTTGGCCAAGAGCTGGACCTGCTCATCCGAATAGTGAGCCTCGACCTCCCGACGCTCTACGTCCTCGGCAGCGCATATCTTGT